>PQWD01006982.1:16293-21293 GCA_019425675.1 Leucinodes orbonalis | reverse complement strand
GGCCAGCAGCTCCTGGGCGTCGTGCTGGCCGCCGCCGGCCAGGGCGCGCGCGTGCCGCGACACCGCCACGCGCAGCGCCACCGGGGCCACCGACCGCGCCTCGCCGCCCCACACCTACACACACACACCACACACACACCATTAGCAGGGTTGCCAACCCCGAAACGAAACTCCTCGTACATAAACAGCTGAAAATCTCGTACTTTACTTTGACTTTCAAACCTCGTACATAATAGAAACACGTTTAGGATCAAAAATACTTAAAAAAATACATTTGCCAGCTGTTTACTAATGAAAAACATTACTTTGTGGTAGTGACGACTAATGCGAGGAACAAAATGCTTTATTAATTGGGGTTTTCACGGTTGACATAGCTACTACAGTCTGCAGACAAAGATTGCCTAAATGCAACCAATGATTTCTTTTTGGATAAAATTTAAAGTCCTGATAATATCACTAATTTTTTATATGTAGCACGGTCGTATTACAAAAGCTCGTACATAATTTATTTATTATTATTTATTTATGTTATAAGTGTACAGAACGCTCTGGACGCTCACCTGATGGTGAGTAATACGCCAGACCATGACAGAGCGGCATTGAAGGAGACTGATACTGAAAGACAGTTATTATCCTCCATCAATGCCGCACTGCGCCCGTCACCCGAGACAACAGATGTTAGGTCTCTTATACCCGGTAATTTCACTAGAAAAAAGAAATATAATATATACAATTGTACGAGGTTAATAGTGTCCGCGTACCTCGTATGAAAGACGACAAATCTCGTATTCGTGCGAGGAACCTCGTATGTTTAGCAACCCTGCTGGTCATTAATACCATCCTACCTAAAATACACGTCACGCCGCCAAGCGGGAAACACGACACTCGCTTCTATCCAACTACCTATCCATTAATCGATGTACATACTTAACGTAACAGTAAACCATTAGACCTGCAGGCCGATCACGCTAAATTTTGACTACACGTAGACCGAAATACAACTATTTGGTCAATTTCATATCGCGCTAATCATTTAACAGCTAATTCAGATGAAATTGAAACTTAACCTCATAGCGATACCGAATATCAAAAATATCAACTGTTAGAAGATCGAAAGGCTTTCGTAACTACACCCTTATTATTATAGAAACGTTATGTCTTAAAATAACACGATCGGCCTGTAGGTACACATTGAAAAGTAATTATAGTAGCCTCAGCTTTGGGGATAAAAATTATATTATACCTTCAAACTAATTTCAAATACTATTCAATTACGCAAGTCATTTGGGAACATTACATTATAATATTATTACAAAACCTTAAAATCATCAAAAGATAAGATACTATGGTTCTAAACCAAAAAATATCCTGAAACAGCCGCTTAATCCGGCATTACGTCACTGGCTGTTTAATCTCTTTAAGTAAAACAACGGCACCAACCTCCTTGCATAGTTCGCCGAACCGCAACGCCAACACACCCTTGGTGCCGAGCGGGTTGGTGGTGTTCAGCTCGTACAGGTGCATGCCCGAGTTGAAGTACTGCGTCAGCGGACCCGTGTTCCACACCTGGCACACATATTATACACACTTTAAAAGAAAATCTAACAATAAACCAGCCAACACACACACATGCGTACTCTTACGCAAACATGCGCTCAATCACACGTTCCATATTACACACGTTGGAAACACTTTTACGGAAAAAAATATATATATCAGCTCTCAATCACACATTCGCTCTATCTTTAGACACGTACGTACACTTATATAGAAACAAATAAAAATAAGACCCCACACGCACACATTCGCAATAATCATAGATAAAAAATGTAAGACATTAAATCGAAAATCGACTTTCGCCCGCACTTTGATGAGAAAGACATCATTTACGTGTGTAGTAGATACTACTCGTAAATGATGTCTTTCTCACACATATTCACTCTGTCTCGCTGTCATACACACGCGTGAAAAATTCACTTCTCTCTCGCACGCTAACAAAATCACTTTCGCTGTATTTCTGACTGTACGATTGCATCGCACATTTGCAAACGCTAGCATTTGTGTAATGTATGTTCGCGTTCTAGTATTATTGTGTGCACCACAGACATCCGAATATACAATTAGACTGGACAAGCCGCCAAGTTTATAGGCTGTCCCAGTGTCGCAATTTCTTTTCGGTTCTTACCTGTGAAAAGTTATTATATTTCTTGGCAAATTTACTGATTCATTGCGATGATGCATTACAATTGCACGATGGCATTTTGGGAAAAAACGGTAATTTCTTCTAATATTCGTGAGTATTGACTCGTCTCACAGAGCGTAAACTGGCAGCCAGTGTATGCTCGTTGAGCTTACATTTGTCGCACTTTAAACGCGGCTTGCCCCATCTCTTGTATTGGGAAATCTGTGGTGTGCACACACCTTCATACAATAAATCAAGAATGCCAGCAAAATGTATTTTCCTGTTTTCACAACTTCAAGTCAAAGATTACCAGTTAGCAAGATCTCGTACACCTTTTTCGTCTTGCGAGCTTCGCTTAGTGTTTTTGGTTATATCTCGTTTGGTCAAGCCGAGGTTGTGCAGCCCCGTGGTGGTGTAGTGTGGTGGTGTGTGGTGTAGTATGGTGGTGTAGTGTGTGTGTAGTGTGGTGGTGTAGGTGTGTAGGTGGTTGGTTGTGTGTGGTGTGTAGTGTGGTGGTGTAGTGTGGTGGTGTGTGTGTGGTGTTGGTGTGGTGTGTGTGGTTATGACGCCTGCAGCGCGGGTCATGTAGCTGTTCCCGAGGTTGTGCAAGCCCCGTGGTGTGTAGGTGGTGGTGTGTGTGGTGTGGTGTGTACTGACCGCCTGCAGCGCGGCGTTCATGTATCAGGTGTTCCGAGGTTGTGCAGCCCCGTGGTGGTGTAGTGTGGTGGTGTGGTGTGGTGTGGTGTGGTACTGACCGCCTGCAGCGCGGCGTTCATGTAGCAGGTGTTCCGAGGTGTGCAGCCCCGTGGTGGTGTAGTGTCGGTGGTGTGTGTGGTGTGGTGTGGTACTGACCGCCTGCAGCGCGGCGTTATGTAGCAGTGTTCCGAGGTTGTGCAGCCCCGTGGTGTGTAGTGTGGTGGTGTGGTGTGGTGTGGTACTGACCGCCTGCAGCGCGGCGTTCATGTAGCAGGTGTTCCCGAGGTTGTGCAGCCCCGTCGTGGTGTGTAGTGTGGTGGTGTGGTGTGGTGTGGTGTGGTACTGACCGCCTGCAGCGCGGCGTTCATGTAGCAGGTGTTCCCGAGGTTGTGCCCCGTGGTGGTGTAGTGTGGTGGTGTGTGTGGTGTGGTGTGGTACTGACCGCCTGCAGCGCGGCGTTCATGTAGCAGGTGTTCCCGAGTTGTGCAGCCCGTGGTGGTGTGGTGGTGTGTGGTGTGGTGTGGTGTTACTGACCGCCTGCAGCGCGGCGTTCATGTAGCAGGTGTTCCCGAGGTGTGCAGCCCGTGGTGGTGTAGTGTGGTGGTGTGGTGTGGTGTGGTGTGGTACTGACCGCCTGCAGCGCGGCGTTCATGTAGCAGGTGTTCCCGAGGTTGTGCAGCCCGTGGTGGTGTAGTGTGGTGTGGTGTGGTGTGGTGTGGTGTGGTACTGACCGCCTGCAGCGCGGCGTTCATGTAGCAGGTGTTCCCGAGGTTGTGCAGCCCGTGGTGGTGTAGTGTGGTGGTGTGGTGTGGTGTGGTGTGGTACTGACCGCCTGCAGCGCGGCGTTCATGTAGCAGGTGTTCCGAGGTTGTGCAGCCCCGTGGTGGTGTAGTGTGGTGGTGTGGTGTGGTGTGGTGTGGTACTGACCGCCTGCAGCGCGGCGTTCATGTAGCAGGTGTTCCCGAGGTTGTGCAGCCCCGTGGTGGTGTAGTGTGGTGGTGTGGTGTGTGTGGTGTGGTACTGACCGCCTGCAGCGCGGCGTTCATGTAGCAGGTGTTCCGAGGTTGTGCAGCCCCGTGGTGGTGTAGTGGTGGTGTGGTCGTGTGTGGTGTGGTACTGACCGCCTGCAGCGCGGCGTTCATGTAGCAGTGTTCCCGAGGTTGTGCAGCCCGTGGTGGTGTAGTGTGGTGGTGTGGTGTGGTGTGGTGTGGTACTGACGCCTGCAGCGGGCGTTCATGTAGCAGGTGTTCCCGAGGTTGTGCAGCCCGTGGTGGTGTAGTGTGGTGGTGTGGTGTGGTGTGGTGTGGTACTGACCGCCTGCAGCGCGGCGTTCAATGTAGCAGGTGTTCCCGAGGTTGTGCAGCCCCGTGGTGGTGTAGTGTGGTGGGTGGTGTGGTGTGGTGTGGTACTGACCGCCTGCAGCGCGGGCGTTCATGTAGCAGGTGTTCCCGAGGTTGTGCAGCCCCGTGGTGGTGTAGTGTGGTGGTGTGGTGTGGTGTGGTGTGGTACTGACCGCCTGCAGCGCGGCGTTCATGTAGCAGGTGTTCCCGAGGTTGTGCAGCCCCGTGGTGGTGTAGTGTGGTGGTGTGGTGTGGTGTGGTGTGGTACTGACCGCCTGCAGCGCGGCGTTCATGTAGCAGGTGTTCCCGAGGTTGTGCAGCCCCGTGGTGGTGTAGTGTGGTGGTGTGGTGTGGTGTGGTGTGGTACTGACCGCCTGCAGCGCGGCGTTCATGTAGCAGGTGTTCCGAGGTGTGCAGCCCCGTGGTGGTGTAGTGTGGGTGTGGTGTGGTGTGGTGTGGTACTGACCGCCTGCAGCGCGGCGTTCAGGTGTAGCAGGTTGTGTCAGGTGGTTGTGCAGCCCCGTGGTGGTGTAGTGTGTGGTGTGGTGTGGTGTGGTGTTGGTACTGACCGCTGCAGGCGCGGCGGCGTTCATGTAGGCAGGTGTTCCCGAGGTTGTGCAGCCCCGTGGTGGTGTAGTGTGTGTGGTGTGGTGTGGTGTGGTGTGGTACTGACCGCCTGCAGCGCGGGTTCCATGTAGCAGGTTTTCCGAGGTTGTGCAGCCCCGTGGTGGTAGTGTGGTTGGTGTGGTGTGGTGTGAGTGTGGGTAGCTGACCGCCTGCCA
>PQWD01006982.1:0-14821 GCA_019425675.1 Leucinodes orbonalis | reverse complement strand
GGTACCTGTCTGGGCAGCGGGTGCGGCGCCCCGTACCAGAGCGCCAGCGCCCGCCACAGCGGCGCCGGCACCAGCTCGAAGTCCCGGTGCTGGTGGGATGTGGTTGTGGGCGGGTACCTGTCTGGGCAGCGGGTGCGGCGCCCCGTACCAGAGCGCCAGCCCGCCACAGCGCGCCGGCACCAGCTCGAAGTCCCGGTGCTGGTGGGATGTGGTTGTGGGCGGGTACCTGTCTGGGCAGCGGGTGCGGCGCCCCGTACCAGAGCGCCAGCGCCCGCCACAGCGGCGCCGGCACCAGCTCGAAGTCCCGGTGCTGTGTGGTGTTGTGGCGGGTACCTGTCTGGGCAGCGGGTGCGGCGCCCCGTACCAGAGCGCCAGCGCCCGCCACAGCGGCGCCGGCACCAGCTCGAAGTCCCGGTGCTGGTGGGATGTGGTTGTGGGCGGGTACCTGTCTGGGCAGCGGGTGCGGCGCCCCGTACCAGAGCGCCAGCGCCCGCCACAGCGGCGCCGGCACCAGCTCGAAGTCCCGGTGCTGGTGGGATGTGGTTGTGGGCGTACCTGTCTGGGCAGCGGGTGCGGCGCCCCGTACCAGAGCGCCAGCGCCCGCCACAGCGCGCCGCACCAGCTCGAAGTCCCGGTGCGTGGGATGTGGTTGTGGCGGTACCTGTCTGGGCAGCGGTGCGGCGCCCCGTACCAGAGCGCCAGCGCCCGCACAGCGGCGCCGGGCACCAGCTCGAAGTCCCGGTGCTTGGATGTGGTTGTGGCCGGGTACCTGTCTGGGCAGCGGGTGCGGCGCCCCGTACCAGAGCGCCAGCGCCCGCCACAGCGGCGCCGGCACCAGCTCGAAGTCCCGGTGCTGTGCCAGCGCCACGTCCCGCCGCACCAGCCCGCCCTCGCCCGTCAGCGTGCGCACCTGACACAAAATGGAATTAATTTAATACTAGCGACCCGCCCCTGCTTCGCACTAGTCTAGTGGTGATGTTCGTAATAGTCCCGCTGCCGCCTGCCCGGTCGGCCGGTACCGGCGCAAACGCTACGTGCCGCAATTTTAAATCTGTAATATGTTCGAGAATATTCATTTAAATCATATGCTGTAAAGGGCTATATAAAATAAATAAATAAATATAAATATCCACTGACATTCACACAGCGCCATCTAGCCCCAAGTTAAGCGTGAAGCCTGTATTATGGGTACTAAACAACGGAAATAACTTAATACATTATTTGCGGTACCTTGAGCGTCTGTGGCGCCAGCACGGCGTTGTCGACCGGGCGGGCGGGCGGGGCGGGTACCTTAGCGGTGGCGCCACAGGGGCTATTGTGACGGCCCGGTCGGGGGCGGCGGCGGGCGGTCGTACCTTGAGCGTTGGGCGCCAGCAGCGGGCGTGTCACGGGCCGGGTGCGGGCGGGCGGGCGGGGCGGCGCTCCCGACCCCGTGCTGCCGGCGCCTGCCACGACCCCGACTCCGCAGCCATATAGCACACCCATCGACTCTGCACACACGCGTAACCACTGACTATATTAAGACATCGATAGAAATGAAGGAGCTAGCGTTACAAAGGGTGTCCAAGTGACGATAGCACGGCTAACATCATAGGTTTTCATTAGTTATCACCAAACGGGAGAACCCTGGACAAATGTCAGATACTGTAGGCAGTCAAATAGCGCCGGGTGCAGCAAACGCATCTCCCGTATTTGGCCTTTATAACTAGAAGCTTAGTAACCATGGAAGGATTGAATTGAAAAATATAAATATTATAAGTTTAAAATGAAAATTGAGCGATCTTAGAGATCCTTATATTCGAATAATATATAAAATTATGTCAATTTAAATTAGTAGTTCGATATTGCTATTAATTTTCTTTGCACCAATCGATTGTTAGTAAGTATAAATAAATTCTTAGTTAAGCTATTTCAATCCGTTTCATCTTCACTACAAACAGTAGGTTTATATGTTTGAAATCACAGTAATTACACTTAAAAGACTTTTCAGCAGAGGTAAAAATATTTCCATCATAATTTGAACCTTATTGATATACAACAGAGTTCAAAACCAATAATTTCAACAAATCCTTATGCTCATTAAAGGGTCAAATATATTACGTACCGGTGGAATTGGTGGTGAAGCTCTCATCGCAGACGATGGCATCGTCGACAGGCCTCTGCGTGGGGCGACAGCACCCGTCCCCCCCGGCCGTGTAGTTGAGCCACGCCGCCCACCACTCCGCGCCCACCAGGTACCAGAACTGCCCCACGGAGTACCCGGCCGCCACCGACCGCTGCAGCCAGCCCAGCACTGGGGGGTAACCACAATCTCTTAAAACAGTATTGTATTAATGACGTCAGCATTTTTGTACCAGAAAAGACAAAGTCTTTTTTTAATGCTACATTTGCAATACCAGAGGACACTGAAATGCGTTGCCGGCCTTTCAATATGGAATACACTCTTTTTTTTTAAGGTCGCCAGGTCGTATCGCTCAGGAAATATCTCCGGCAGCAACTGATTCCACAATTTCGTCGTTCGTGGCAAGAAATTACGAAAAAAACGCACTGTAGAGGACTTCCATTCATCTAGGTGATGAGGATGAAATTAGATTTGCCTCGAGTGCGGTGGTGAGTTGTGGCAGCCGATAATTCCTCAGAACACTCCCCATGATATACGCAGTAGAGGATACGGAGTGGGCCACAACTCTACGAAACCCAAAGCGTCAAATGGAAGAAGCTGGTATTGTGAATATTATGATACACTGTTTTAGAGATGACGTTACCCCCTGGACACACAAGTTCATCAAATGAGTTATTTACTTTGTTCTATCATCAATAAAATAAAAGTTCATTTCTATTTTCTCTTCACAAACGACATCATCATCAATAGTTTCAGAATCTAAACTAGCGTTTATTTAAATATAAAATGTTACGAATGCCTGGTAGGGTCATGCTGTGAACTGTACTAGTGTAATTAAGACCCATTGTAAAGCAACATGATCAATAAGGGCCTTTTCCCGTCATGCCCGCATGCGTATCGCACGATCCCATGTTGCATACAATCGTATCCTGTGACTTGTGCACGTCCCGCGGCGTGCGTTGCGGAGCAAGTGCGGGCAGTTCGCCCAGGTAGTCTTACTTCAAGACAATGACAAATAAAAAAGACAATATTATTTTATATTTAAAAATTTGAGAAAACTGTAAAAGGAACGGAATTATCCATACTGAACACGAATGTATCTGTTGGCAGCAAGCACCACACGGAATACATATTTTGGATAGAGATTTGCGTTTGACCCGCACACGTATTAGCCAGCATGCGGTGACAAACCCGCCCGACAGGAAAGAGGCCCTTAATGTAGTGTGTAGTGTGTGTGGTGTCGGTGTGGTGTCCGACCTATGTCCCTCTCCTGGTGGCGGCACTGCGGGCGCAGGCCCAGCACGATGTGGCACACCTGCACCAGCAGCTCCAGGAACGGCGTCACCACCGCCTCCGCGCTCTCCACGCTCCATATCAGGAAGTCCTCCTGCGTCAGCGCCAGATCACAACTCTCCTCCTCATCCGACGCATCTTCTTTTGACTACAAATTATTCAACATCATTATTTCATCATCAGCTCATCAAACATCCCCACGAGCCTACCCGTATAGGGTGATTAGGCCTTAGTCGTCCACGCGGGCCCAGTGCAGATTGGACGACTTCACACACAACCTTTGAATCTCTTCGCAGGTGTGCATGAAGGTTTCCTCACGATGTTTTCTTTCACCGGAAAAGCGTCGGATAACGTACATATAATTTCGAAAAGTCGAAATCACATTGATACGTGTCGGGATTTGAACCCAGCCCTAATTTGCGAGCGCAGATGGCTCTCAGCCTTAAAATTTACACAACGAGCCTAAGGGCGTCCCCGAACGGAACTCGAATCTTGGCTTAGGGCGTTGTGGGGGGAACCACACCAAGTCACATCATAGAAAGTTGGTTAGTCCGCCCACTGCAGGGCACAGACGTTTTCGCACAGCAAAGCTATTAAATTTATCACCACCAGATTATAACCTCTCACTGCAGGGACGAAGCCAACATAACATAGCTATTTATTTATATATACTATGTTAGCTGAGGACGTTTAATGAGCTGATGATGATGACTTGTATATCTTTGGAAATACCGTATAAGTATTATTTTTGTTTTATTACCTGTGTCAAAGACAATAATTACTAAATCAAAACCAATTGACGAACCAAAGATCCTAATAATACTAGCATTTGTCGGAATGGTTGATACGTCGGCTACTGCACCAAGGAATCCGGGTTCGATCCCCGGGCAGTACATTCATGTCTGTTTGTATTGGTCTGGGTGTTTTCTATGTATAATATGAATGTATTTATAAAAAAAATATTGAAGTACGTTTATCAGTTTTTTTTCCGAACTGACTACTGACTGTTGGCAGCAGATGGCCTTTACAGCTACAACGGGCAATTGGCGAGCGCAGATGGCTATCAGCCTTAAAGTTTATAAACCGCTACACACGCTTCACGCTTAAAATTACAAGTGAAAGGCAAAAAACAAGGTTTAATACCTTCTAGTCTAATAAATTCTACCTAAAAAAATAAACACACAAAATTATTTTATATTTAAATAAATTCTAATAATAGAAACATATGAAGATGTATTTGTATAAATTGCACTTCTGGTCGTATCAGTAATATTATATCTGGATTGCAGTCATAAACTGTTACGAAATATATGATAATAAAGTATATAAAAGGACACAATACAAGAAAACTAATGATGTACAAATGTGAGGCAAAATTTATAATGCGCATAGAAAACACTTAATGGTTAAAAGTCTTAGGATCGGATATCTTCTTTAATCTACTAATCGAAAACCAAATAAATGAAGTATAAGCTTCTAACTAGAAAAAAACTTGTTTTTAATTTTATTTATCAAGAATGTACTTTACATTCTTAAACTAGCATAAATCTAATTATTAAATTCATTTATTTCTTTATTTAAGGCTCACAAAACATGATAAATATTTTAAAAAAGTGCATTTCCAACAAATTTCATTGTGTAACATTGGTTGTACTCTGTTTACTTTTTACACGAAATGAGTAGGTTCCCACTACCAGTACTACTTGAGTTTTAATCTTTCGAGTTGTTTACATCATCATCATCATTCATTACAGTTATTGTTTACATAACTAGCACAAGTTCTTGGGAAATACCGTCAAATTGCATACGTGTTATTTAACCAACAACCTAGGTGTTGGTTAAATTACACTATAGGATATAAGATATCACAAAATACACTTTTCGGGAATCAAACGAATGCGCACGGACAAGTAACAGGTCTGGCGGGTAACGTATACCGCACAAAGGCCAGAGTCGTCCGAGGAAATTGTACGAGGAAAAGTTTAAGCGTCAAAACAAGTATA
This sequence comes from Leucinodes orbonalis, assembly GCA_019425675.1. Taxonomy (NCBI): domain Eukaryota; kingdom Metazoa; phylum Arthropoda; class Insecta; order Lepidoptera; family Crambidae; genus Leucinodes; species Leucinodes orbonalis. The sequence goes on along the minus strand of PQWD01006982.1, from coordinate 9,403 downwards.
ATACTATGTACTTATTCAAGACGGTACGTATTAATCTTTTATTGCACTTTTATAGGGTTGCCAATGTTGAATACGATTAAAGAAAAATTAGTAAAAATTTGACGATTTTATTTTTTTTCTGCACATTTAAGGGTAAAACTAAAAAGAACCGATGGCCGTTGGAGCAGACGAGTTCTGGAGTGGAGACCGCGTCTTGGCAAGCATAGCGTAGGACGCCCTCTGGCCCGATGGACCGACGATAAGAAAAGCGGAGGACCGGGATGTCTGGCGCAATATGGGGGAGACCTATGTCCAGCAGTGGACTGCAATAGGTTGAAGAGAGAGAAGAGGGGTAAAACTCCAGCGCAGGGGGAGGGGGCTGGGTTCGACAATTAATTGATAGTATATATTGTGGTACGATGTAAGCTAAGATAAATCTAATCTAACGGGAACATACTTTCTAAGGAATTAATCAACATTTAATAAGGAAAATCTAAAAGGCTGAGGGCACGAACTTGGAAAGAAGGCCATCAAATTTATTTTGGCTATTCAACTCGGTTATTTCTAATGGGTCATTGGGTAAATTAAAAGTTGTCTTGGTTTTATATTCTGAAATACTCATTGTCAAATTTATTTCCTACATCAGTTGATAATACAGAAAGTAAAAGTGTGTCAGTTGAAAATCTAACAATATAATGCCATTTAAATGTATGGAAATATGTTATATTTGACGACCCATTTGGTGTTGCGGTTGAGAGGTCGGCCGCAACACCAAGGGTTCCGGGTTCGATCACCGGACAGTACAAACATTTGTGTGCATGAACATATCTGTTTGTAATGGTCTGGGTGTTTTCTATGTATAATATGTATGTATTTACAATAATATATATATATATATATATATGTTTATCCGTTGTTTAGTTCCCATAATACAGGCTTAACGCTCAACTAGATGGGGCTAGATGGCGCTGTGTGAATGTCAGTAGATATTTATATTTATTATATTTATGTTATTTTGACAGATCCAAAAAGGTTGAATTGACCTGTCAATGAACATCCGTATGAGGTATTTATTACCTATATAAACATGCCACCACAGCTGGTAGCCCTTGTCACGTAACCAATGATCGCAGACGGCCCCCTTTCGACCGATCATTGGCCATTTGCATTCCCACTGAATGGAATAAACAAACCGTTTTATGACGCACCAAACGTTTTGTTCTCACCGCAAATGCTGTCTATAAAACTCGTTAATGCCCACATCCTTGAATATATGTATGTACTTTAACTAAGATTCATACGTATCTCTTTGTAAGGTAATCAATGAACTCATTGTTCTATTGCAATAACTTATTACGTCGGTTACGTGTGAACGGTAGTGTTCCAAGAATTTTCTAGACTGACTCGATAGTGCATGAAAACAGAGTTGGTAATTGGTAACCTTGATAACTTTTTCTTTATTTTACAGTGTGTGAACGGTCACAATGCTCACCTGATGGTAAGTGATACGCCCGGCCATGGCAGAATGGTATAGAAGGTAAAATTACAACTGATAGACATTATTCTGCAACAATGCTACACTGCGCCCATCACCTGAGACAACAGATGTTAGGTCTCTTATACCCGGTAATTTTACTAGAACAACTGCTAGTAAGCTATGCTAAGCTATTTTTATTGCATCAAATAAATATTTTTCTTTCTTTCTTTCTAAAGGGCAGTACCTATATCTAAAAAGTTACTTATTATTTTACAATTATGTGTCTTTTCCTCTTCTTTTCTGGTTAATGCTATTATAAATGCAAACGTGTACTCCGTAATAATAATACTCCCACCTAACATCCGTTACTTACATGCGTAAGCTGTATCTGGTCGTCGACTTGGGCCGAGTAAGACGGCCCTCTTGGGCATGGTGACCAGCTTGCCCCTGAGGTTGCAGCACGTGGTGGGTGTGAGGGCGGCGGGGCGCGCGGGCTCGGCGTGGAGGCGCGCGAGCCCGCCGCTGCGCCTCGTTCGCCACCGTGCACACATGTCCACCATGGAGGCAAGCTCGCGCCCGTTCAGCACGCCATCGCGGTCCACGTCGAACATCTTGAAGCAAACTGACCACAAGCAAGCTAGATTGAGCGTGACATAAAACGTCATCATATCCGATTAAATAGCAAAAAAGTACTTGTTAGCATCAATGATGTAAAAATATGGATTCGTGATATGCTCACAAAATCAATCGAAAGTGTTTCGAATGCAGTGACAGCACACATAAAAATTTTCGGAATTCGAACACATTTACCCAAACAAAAGAGTACAAACCGTACTCTCTTCGGCGGTTCGTTTTTAAGGCACGGATGGAACTAACATACATACAGAATATCATTGGTTAGCATGTCGAAAACTTCATAATTTGGTAATTAAGACAGCGAAAAAGACCTAGATTGCCCTTTTCGAGTTCAATCGTTAAAAAGGAGTTCACCTATACTAAAAAGTGCTAGATCTAGCTACAAAAGGGTTAAGGTGGCAACACTGCAAGGAAACACACAATTTTAAACTACCCTCTCGTTTTACCTCACTTCTAGACGCGCCGGGAATACTTCGACCTCCATGTGGTAGATAAATAAATATCACCCATGCGCAAAGGAATGGACCTTGGGTGTTCCCCGAGCGATACAACCTGGCCGTCTTCAAGGCAAGAGTGAATAGGCTGTTTCTAGACGGGCATGATCCGTACTCGGCCGCATCACTAACCATCAGGTGAGATGGCGGTCGTAGTATATTTTTAAACTTTCTAGTACAAACTCCTATGTAAGTATTGAAGATAACGAAAAAATATTTATAAGAAAGTACACAATTGTTAAATAAACAATTATCAAAAAACAACATTTATATGTTTGTTAAATTTGTGCCTATATTCAAAACAATGGTTTTCAATTATAATATTTATATAAATAGCGGCTATATAGCACAGTAAATTAATATATATATCTTTCCAGAAGTACTTAAAAAATTTATTCGCATTCGATTACATTCGCACCACATTAATATTTTAAGTATATAGGACGATAGTCTTCATCAAACAAGCGTAATGTGTAAAATAATTTGGTCGTGTTATCATTTGTACATACACGTGTATTAGTACCTATAAACTTCTTCCGACAAGTTTGTTTGGATTTCCGACAATTATTTGTAGCGTCACAGCAAATGGAATATTATTGTGTGCGTCACACCTAACTACCATTTAGGCAATTGCAGTATTTATGATTGTTAAAAACGTATAAAAAAAAAGTTTATTTACAATTTTGAGTAATTTGTAATAAAAATAATATCATTGGAATAAAATATTATACTATAATGAAGGAGTTGCTCTGAGTCGCCTACGATTTTTGAATATTCTTCTGATTTCTCTGGTTTCCCTTCATCAAACCCTGATTTCCTTTACATTTTTGTCGACCCATTTGGTGTTGTGGTTGAGAGGTCGACTGCAACACCAAGGGTTACGGGTTCGATCCCGGGCAGTACAAACATTTGTGTGGGTGTTATTTATTTACAAAAAAAATGTATATAAGTATGTTTATCCGTTGTTTAGTACCCATAATACAGCTTCACGCTTAACTTGGGGCTAGATGGCGCTGTGTGAATATTAGTGGATTGATTATTACTATTATTAATTATTATCATTATTATTTACATGGGACTACCTCTGAAGTATCGTCTTTCTAACAAAAATAGGAAACATCAAAATCGGTTCAAAGACAACGGAGATATCCGAAAAAAAGTTATAAGCAAAAATACTCTTATGTGTGCCCGTCTTCTTAATTTTACAGACATGAAAAAAGATAATGCCTACTAACCTAATCAAAGTAGAACATACCCTCGATTCGATAAAAAAAAACGTTCGCAATTAATTCGAATGCAATACCTGCGAGATAACAAGCCGATAGGGCTTATCAACCACCCATTAAATAACAATACGGCCAATGAATGACTGGGGGCATATTCTGGCGGGAGACTCGAGACGCGTGCGATAAATGTATCTTGCCACTAGACAGATAAACGCCTATTTGTACGTAATAAACGTCGTCTGTATGTCAGTCTATCAACCAGCAGTAGGTTGATTGACTAACCCACACAGCATTGATACCCCATTTTATGAAGTCCCCATCACGCCAGTCCAATGAGATTTGATCGTCTGTGGGTGTATAAACTAAATCGAACAGCGCCTAGGATTATTTCTGAATGTATTCCTCGAAGCTAGAATTTTCTTTAACCCATTGAACGCCGTTAATCCAGACAATAGAAAATCTATGACGTTCAAAGATAATGTTTGTGAGCATAAAAAATACACCTCAACAGATAACAAACTGTTAAGGAAGATGAATTTTAAACAACGATGACGAATTTTAACATAGCATTGTGCCGAAAAACGTATAAAACAATAAAATAACTTGGTCTTGTATCATTAAAAAATGTAAGTGTCGATATTCTTGTTACGTTACCTGCCAGCCTGATAGGTATGGTAACGAACAAACAACAGAGCTTTATGACTTATAAAGCTAGAGAACTAGAGATCCTAGTCCAGTGGTGAACTGTATTATAGCTGATATAATTATCATCATCATCATCAGCTCATTAAACGTACCCACCGAGGGGCACGAGCCTACCCTATAGGGTGTATAGGCCTTAGTCGACCACGCGGGTCCAGTGCGGATTGGCCGATTTCACGCACACCCTTAAATCTGTTCGCAAGCGTGCGCAGGTTTCCTCACGATGTTTTCCTTCACCTTAAGAGCTGATATGATTATGATCTTAGTCAATAGTGTTTAACCCAAAACTCTAATAGAAATTAAACTACTTCTACTGCAAAAGCTTACTATAAAACTCAGTAAAATCGTTCGATAATGCGAATGCAATTACCAAAGAATACGACATCAAGGACGAGTGGATTAATAGGTATTATCATTGGACGGAGCCACAAGTGGGCTGGGCCCGTCATGTCGTTTTGTTCTCGAAATTGCCAATTCATAACAGCCTACCTCAAACTCGGATTCGAACAAATTAATCGAAATCGAATGACTTTTTCTACTTTATAGTAAAGTGCGATTGGTTCCGAAATCGACGTTTCGTTTAATTAAATGCGAGTCGTGAACTAAATTTATATAAACAAATATTGGTTTTGAGGTCGGACAATTATATTAGACTAGTAACATGTCCCAGTGTCAACCGGCTTAACAGTAATTAAGGAAATTTAAGTTTCATGTAGAAAAAAAACTAAATAAACCACGTTGCATTATTAAATAACTACCTTAAACCTTTATCAAATACATGGACCGCATATCCCTGTAAATGAATTGCGAGCTTTCATATTTTGACATAACAAAGGTAAAATATTTAAATTACATACATACTAAATGGGAATACGATCAATAAAATAGAAAACATTAAGTAAATAGTTCATACGAAATAAAGATTGTCGGGAACGTAGAATTATAGGACTTTTTACTTACTATTATTTAAAGAATTATCTGCTTAAGATATTACCGAAAAAAGAGCATAGAAGAAACATTTTTGTCGAGAGTAATTGTCAGCTAATCAATTGAAGGCTTAACTCTTGTCAGGGGTGTAGGTGGAGGCTTAGGGACAAAACAATCAGCAGAGAACGGACGAGAACTCTCATTTAACCCCAACTTTAAAAAAGGAAGGTTCATTCTATATACAACCCTCCTGCTAGCAGTTCACTGTCACGGGCTCACTGTTACAGATTGTAAAAATAAATTAACAAAAATATTAAAATTAAATAAACATTGTAGTATGATAAATATACAGCACCAACCACTATCACTCGGGCCGAGCTGGTTTACATCGTTAATTACGACGAGGCAGATAAACCACGTGCCGCACTTCACGAGAATACATTTATGCTAATTACATACACCGATAAGGTCGCACACTTTTGCTGGCGAGTACTATATTAGATTTCGACTTTTTCTTAGATGCTCATTTGAGGTACACACCATCATCATCAGCTCATTAAACGTCCCCACTGAGGAGCGTGAGCCTACCCGTACGCGGGTCCACGCGGGCCTAGTGCGAATTAGCAGTGCTCACGCAGATATAATTTCTAATATACGAAAATACATTGGTACGTGGCGGGATTTGAACCTGCGCCCTCCGGGTCGGAAGAAAACAGTCCACACCATTATGCCACAGACGCTCTTTCCGAGGTACACATATTGTATTGGTTTGATTGGTCGCCCAATCTGTCACAAGAATAGGAGCTCAGAAAGCACGCCGGTGTTTACTCGTATGAGTCCGACTTAAGTCTTTTCCAGATGCCATAAGTCAACAAGATTCATTTCAAAAAATAAAGATGATGCCCATTTAATATGAAGTTGTTACTAATTACACGTAATGTAGACAATTTCGGACCGTTATGATAATGAAAAAGCGTGTTAAAATCATAACATAAAGGCATTTTCAGCCAGTCCACACGGTATCTTCACTAGGTGGTAGACTCGATACTGAGTCGTCTAGGTAGGTACCACCGCAGTGCCAGATATCATCCGTAAACAGGAGTGTTATGCACTTTTGTGTTTCGGGATGAGGGCACTGTAGCTAGTGAAATTACCGGGTATAAGAGACCTAACATCTCGTCGGGTGACGGGCGCAGTGCGGCATTGATGGAGATAATAACTGTCTATCAGTTGTTGGTTTCCTTTAATGCCGCTCTGTCATGGTCTGGCGTATCATTTACCATCAGGTGACCGTCCTGTACACTTATAACATTACAAAAAAAAACTTTTCCGATGTTTCCCGATCTACTCGGATATAGTAAAACCATAATATATATTTTATAGTAAAGTTGTTTCAGATGAGCATGTTCAACGAGCGAAATGATTTATACCACAGATTTAGTATTCATGAATCTGTGATTTATACGTATGAAAATAATAGTCCTAAGGAAGTATCTTGTCATAAAACACTATACTATACGGACTTCAACTCTTCAACCATATGGCAATGATATTATGTATATATAATGGTAGATACGCCACCCGTACCTCAAAAACGAACCGCGAAACAGTATACAGTTTGTACGCTCATTCGAATGTGTGTGCTGTCGCTGCATTCGGAACACTTTTTCGATTGTTTTGTGAGCATATCACGAATCTATACTTTTTACATCATTGCCATATGCGCTGAAACAATGATGCCATGAAGAAGTGATCAGCAGCACTTGTAAATGTATCAATAGCAATTAAGATCTAGAACAGATAATGAACTTCAACCTGCCGCGAACGCTAATAGGGTTGCAAAGTATTTTTTTTTAAATATACAATTCAGGAACTAGCTTTTTTTATCACAGCATTGGGCTTAGATCTCTCTGCGTGACCCGAAGGTCGTAGGTTCGAATCACGCGGGGAAACGTAACTATTGGCAATTTTTTAGTCTGATTAGGAGGATTACATGATCATCTGAAAAGATAAATGATTGCGTGCTTCGGAGTACACGTGAATAACTTAGGATGGTACCTAGTCGTTAGCACCTAACATCCCACATTTGGCCCGGCACAAATGGCACGGGCGGTGGGTTAGTTAATGTCTTCATAGCTATGCTGTGTGGGAACGCCTGTAGCTTGCAATTTGACGGTTTAGGCTTATGATTTTACTACCGTACAAAAGAGTATATAATAAAGTACAGATGGCAACCCTAATATCTACATGCATAAGAAGACGCGCCGATGGCATAGCCGTGAATATTTATTCGGAAGGACTGTCTGTTTTAGCTAAAGGGCTTTATAGATTAAACCCTTCACCCAATACGACACAGAGAGAGAAAGAGGTCTCTCTCTGTATGCCATATTAGGTAAAACACTAGAGATACTAGTAATTTCACTAACTATAGCACTATCTTCCTGAAAAACAGACGTGTACGGGACATCAGTCACTGCGGTGGATATCTACCTAGACGACTAACACCTAGCAAAAGACAAAGTAAAATGTAGCATCTGACCTTAACAACAAATCAGAAGTTGACAGTAAAGGAGGAAACTCTTTTGTGCTACGGTTGGGAGGAAGCTGGCAATTACAAAATTTTGAAACTTGACACAAAACACATTGACTTCAACATTGTTACGGGCACAACAATATCGGTAAAACAATACACTGGACAGACAGTTGTATTGTTTTAAAAAGGTTAAAGGAATACTTATCCTTCTGTTTGCAAAGTTAAGCCCACAGATTTCCCAATGCAAGAGATGGGGCGAGCCGCGTTTAAAGTGCGACAAATGTAAGCTCAACGAGCATACACTGGCTGCCAGTTTACGCTCTGTGAGACGAGTCAAGACGCACGAATATTAGAAGAAATTACCTTTTTTTCCAAAATGCCATCCTATGCAATTGTAACATGCCATCATCGCAATGAATCAGTAAATTTACCAAATAATAGAATAACTTTCACAGGTAAGAACCTGCGAAATTGCGACACTGGGACTGCCTATAAACTTGGCGGCTTGTCCAGTCTAATTGTATATTCGGATGTTTATGGTTAAGCCCTTTATTGTTAGTATGATTATTTGGCCTTTTGGAACCTCATTAAGATATAAAGCCATGCTTCTTCCTATTTTTTTCTTCAAATTATAAGTGTACAGGAAGGTCTGGTCGTTCACCTGATGGTAAGTGATACGCCAGACCATGACAGAGCGGCATTAAAGGAGACCAACAACTGATAGACAGTTATTATTCTCCATCAATGCCGCACTGCGCCCGTCACCCGAGACAACAGATGTTAGGTCTCTTATACCCGGTAATTACACTAGCTACAGTGCCCTCATCCCGAAACACACAAGTGCATAACACTCCTGTTTCACGGGATGATATCTGGCACTGCGGTGGTACCTACCTAGACGACTCAGTATCGAGTCTACCACCTAGTAAATAGTATTTATGAAGAATCCAAGATAAATTTAAGTAATTTCTTATAGTTATCTTAAATATCACCAGCGATGACAGATATTATCTCTTTTAGAATCCGCAGTAAAAATATATAAAAAATATATGTTCATAAAAATACGTCTATAACTCTAATTGCATATTAACAAGATGTATGTATTAGAGGCTGAGAGAAGCCGGTTTTTGTCGAGTGTGAGGTTTAGCAGTGAGCTTGGCTTATGTAACAGTATACTGGCTACACCAACGTCAACGCCAGCCAAAATATTATACAAAATTGTAAACATTTAAGTCGTAGGACCTCTTAACTATGTAAAAAGTGTGTATGTAAGATTGTCTTTATCTATGAGGGTGGCATTTTCTACGCATAGAAAAAACCCTCCTTAAATAAAATAAAGATGTATGTTTATTACAAATTATTAAGAAGAATTACCGTAATTAACTTGTAATTTATGTTATCAATTACGTTATGCAAACATTAAACATTA
>PQWD01006981.1:0-22952 GCA_019425675.1 Leucinodes orbonalis | reverse complement strand
GATGGATATTTTAACACTTAATCATAATACATTATGTAAAACAACTATGCGAACGTAGACTATGACATCATGTGCACAATGTTTACCGTAACTAACATTTGGCGAATAAGTGCCAACGGAAACCGATGTCCGACTGAGTAAAGTAGAAGAATAGCAGATAGCAGACGCCGACGCAAACTTCCTAGAGTTTGTAGGTGAGCTTGTCAACAGAATTTTGTGTATGGCCAGTAAAAATTTGTTAAGAATTCACGAAGCGTTTCTTCCTTCGACTGTAACTAAAATATTATTTGCATGTAATTCGCAGTATGAAGGTCGTTCACATAACTTTTAGATGAAAACCTATCCGTCTAGATGACGCCATAAAAAATTTAAATCCTAACCGTAGTTAAGTTGTTGAAAACACACTATGTTAATGTTGATTTATGTGAACTATTGTAAATTTAGTCCTTATATTTAAACGCTGTAAATTTCGATAATTTTCGGTTTTCTTTCGTGCTACCTAGGGATATTTTCACCCCAGAAATTTTAATGTAGTTTTATGGGAAATCATAAACTTTAAGTTCAGCGTTCAAATGGCCAACGATATTCATCGTTAAGAGGTTTCAACTTGACAACGAGGTTGATGTGTACCGTGCCTTGACCCAACGTAGACAGCCTCATATCACAGGGCAATAAGTACCTAAACTCCATTGAATTTCAAAGTTTTCCGCATGCTGGTAATTGCTATATTGACGAAATACACACCACACCACTCAGTTTCAGTTTCACGTTGAACTAATTCCATCATTTCACGTTATTCTTCTAACCAATGAAAAATATAAAAAGTACAATCCCAGTCCATTTAATCGACAGTTGCATTATCTATTTGCGAGTTATTTTAGATTCTGACCTACAAAGCAAGGTCGAACATAAACATGTTGAATCATACGTATTACCCCACGGAGAAGTTAATCGGAGGATGGTAATATCAAAGTTTGTTTAAAATGAAAATAAAATATGTTTCTTATGAGATCATATCTTTTAACGTTACCCCGCTTTTAACACAATGATAACGCCTGGTTTCATGTTATCCTTTTTTCTTCAACTAAATTAATATTCATTTTAAACAGGTTTACATATTTATAATCTTCATCATCATCATCATCAGCTCATTAAACGTCCCCACCGAGGGGCACGAGCCTACCCATATAGGTGATTAGGCCTTAGTCGTCCACGCCCAGTGCGGGTTGGACGACTTCACACGCAACCTTCGAATCACTTCGCAGGCATGCATGAAGGTTTCCTCACGATGTTTTCCTTCACCGTAAGAGCGTCGGATAACGTACATATATTTTCGAAAATTCGAAAAATACATTGGTACGTGTCGGGATTTGAACCTCAGCCCTCCCGGTAGGAAGGCGACAGTCCACATCACTGAGCCACCGACGCTCATAATCTTATTAAGTAGAAAATACCTACAGCTTAAATTACTAAATTACAAAAATTTGTATTTACCAAAAAAACACATCAATAAAGAATATCTGCTTCCCCGAGTATAGTAAATAGCATTTCAGGATATAAATTATTATATAGGTACCAACCAAAACAAAAAAAATCGGACGGATTCTCATAATTACAGAAAAAAATTCTTTGAATTTTTTTGTATTTACTTTGAATGTTTCAAACTAGAAATATGTTTTCGAATTGTTCATTTAACTACGAGTAATTCCTGTTTTATTTCCATTTGATAACTTCGGTTTTTGCAACATTTTACTACGCAAGCCGTGTAAGTTCATTTCAGTTTTATTCTCGGCTGTGTTGACAGATACAAATGTCTTATTTTCCATACTAATACTGGCCGAATTTTGACACAGTTTTATTGTTAGCGAGAATTATAATAAAATTAATTGTTGTGTCATTTATGAGGATAAAGAAGCCCATCACGTTTCACTTTTTACTGTTCTCTAATTCACATGTTGCTATTCTAAATTCTTGTTAATATTTAAATTGTTTCACGTAGCGTCCACTGTGTTCAAACGTTTAATTAGCATATAATTACGTATTCATGAAAGACTGCAGTGTACAAACTGTGCTGTTTACAGGAAAACCGATCTTGTGTCGTTATCCTGAATACATCCTGTCCTTAAAGCGGGATGTGTCTGTCTAAAAATAATGGTTTGCCGCATTCCAGTGACAGGTGAGTTCTTCCTTTAATTTATTACATATACATAAAATTGGAGTATCTGTTTGTAATTTTGCAATAAAATTGATTTTCTACGTCCATATGAATATATATACGATACATATACCAAATTATTACCGGTTACCGCGGGTCGCGTGACTTCATGAAGCGATTTTAGGTTATGATTTACTGCGAGAGAATATATAACCACCGCGGAGAACAGCTAGTTGGTCCTAATGTTCGGGGAAAGCTTTTATTAGCAGTGTTTTCATTTTGCTGCGTACAAGTTAGAAACTACTAACTACGTAGACAGCCAGCCTCGTGTTAATTGGCAAACTCGCTAATGGTGCTTTGTTTCTCAGCCATGTGCAACCGTCGCTAAGGAATATTTGGATAAACGAGTAAATATGAGAAAGAACTTTTATAATGATATTTATTCCACGTAGACCAAAATAAGTTCGGGAGATCAGTAAATATCAATTATGGACACCGCAAGAATAATGAAATTCATTTTTTTAATAAATATATAATTTTATACAGAAGAAAGGAAGAAAAATATACAAAAACAATATTTTAACAAATAAATTATAAAGCTGCTTCTCTCCTACAAAGCACATAAATATGGATTAGTAAAAGTCTACATATGACTTTTTTATTTACCATTAGTGAGAGAACAACCAGTCATAGGCACAGGCCTTCCGAGACGGCGCATATTCATAAACCAAAATCAAAATTACTTACCTTTAGAAGCATGAAAGCATATCAGTAAACATTTTCGGTGACCCATTAGATAATGGTCGGTAACGTTCATTGCGATATTTATTACTTTATAGCATTTTGAAATAAGAATGAAACTGCCAATTTTAACCTCATCATATATAATTACACTCTAAACTGAATTTTAAAATTATCAAACATTTCTCTGTGTATTTAATTAGTTGTTATATTATTGGGACAAAAGGAAAAAAGATTATGTATCGATAAATTTACAAATGAATGCTCAAATTAAAAAATGCGTTTTTCTTACACCCCCAATGACTTGAGGTTCGCGAATTGACAAACTCAAATTTCGTGTTTGTCATCCTTATTCGAATAGAGCTCTCCTATACGTATACAAGGTGACTTGCCATACAAATATTTTTGTATGCATGGCCTGCATAATTATAACAAGTTTTCCCCCATGTATCTCTTCTATTAGGCTATTCGACTGTTTGCCGGGATAAACTAGTGCGTGTTGGCAATTTGCCAAAAAAAGTGTCTTAAGTCGACATGTTGCCCGAGCATGAAAGGCGTAGTTCAAAATGGTGAGCAGTTTAAGTACCGCAGTTTTTCCTTTTCTTCTCGGGGCCTTGTCAATCAAAAGGACCTCTAGGTTGAAAACATAATTTATCATTTAATAAAAAGTGAAAAAATTAAAGCCTACTTTTTCATACAACATCCATGGATACCTAAAATCTTAGATACACAAATGCACAATCACGAAAAACGTCAACCGAAAAATGTCTAAGCTGCGCTACAAATACTTATTGTGATATGTATAACATAAAATTATTCATTAATATTTTTAAAGCACACTACTATGTCATAATGACAAGTAAATGTGAATGTAAATTCTGCCCAAACGATGCGATTGGCAGAGATTTGCCGCGGACACGTTTTGAGAGTGATTGGGCGTCTAGTTAGTAAATTGTTTATATACAAACAAATCGACACTCTGCGTAATTTGAAATAAAGTATATACGAGTAACTACGTCATAAATATTTCGTCATTCATGAAAATAATAGTTCTTCTTTCACTTATCAAATCACTAGTGCATTTTCAAAGAAAACTGATAAGGATAGACGCTATCTCTTAGTCGTTATCAAACTGCCAAGCCAACAAATCTAACAGCTGTTCGTATTTAATAGGTAACATACATTATTAGTAGTTTCTTTTTAAATTATAGTTTTTAAACTACATTCTTTTAACGCTCAATGGGGAGATCTATGTCTAGCTGTGGACTATGATAGGTTGAAGAGAAAGATAGCCTCTAAATATTCAAATATACATTATCTGCATCCAAGGAAAGCTTTTTCAGTACTTCTTAACATAACATTTTCACTAATCCGTACCTAAGACGCTCAACATCCTCAGTCGCGCCTCATGTTAATCCGGTATTTTGGCTTAGCGAACAGAGGAAAAGTTTTTTATTAAATGCATATACGTTATTGGTAATTGTACCAGCAATCGGGTGAAATGAAAGAGGCAATTGCCTAGTTAACATAGGTTAAAGCGCATTACAGATAACCGTGCTTAATTAGTGGGCAGTACAGACGCGTTAATAGTGAAGCGATGATGTGTAGTGCATTGCAATTTTTGGTGGTTCTTTTAAGCAATGAGTTTTATTTGTTTAAGTACAGGCTGCCACCCATAAACTGCACGGATATTAACTTCGATAAAGTCTTAGACAATTACTTACTAGACGCACAATATCACTAAGTGTCCGCGGCAAGTCAGCCAATCGCATCCGCAATTTTCATTCATAATCACGTCAATTCATTTATGTACAAATAAACGCTAAAAAAGCGGGGTGCGTGGCCTTGTGAGAAGCATGTAGTTGCGTCGAGTATTGGACTGGGAGAGTTCCAACTTGGATTTGTTTGGTTGATGCTTTGGAATAATTAATTAATTAATTATACTTGGAACTTCCAATTACAATCGCCAGAGCACCCAAAATCCTAAATTCAATTCACCACTGGCAGCCCTACGTACTTTTTTTCATGAACAAATATTCGGCTAAAAACTAATTTGACCTTTACAGTCCGCGCTCCTACTCGGCCACACTAATTGGTGTACATTAGTTTAATCGTTGTTGCAACGAAACATCAGTTTGGAATTCTCAGTGGATGCTGTGGTCAGTGAAGTTATGGAGGCCACATCTATAAATATATTTTAGCTTTTTCAATAGGATTGACAAAGTGACTTGTTAATGAATAAAAAATATATTACCTATGATTAAAAGGCAGCCATTGTACGAGGTATCTGATTAAATCTATTTAAAAATATTTTCATACAATAGAGGAAATCATTCAGTAAATTTCAAAGAATGACCAATTTCATAATATGAACTCGAATTAAATAAAAATGCAATAATCTTAAGTTAAATTAAGTACTAACTAAAACTAGAAAGATGCCTCATAGTTAAGGCACGTTTAGTCTTTACTAAGTTCCGTCGGCGCGTGACATTCTTGAAGTGATGTCAGTTAACTTCTGAAACGACATAAGAGCAGTGGCGTGCACTCCATATATGCAAATAAGCAGTGCATACTCTGTGCGTCCAGACAACCCGGAAAATCGCCTAGATATTAAATGATTCCAACTTATTCCTCTACAGATTTGAAACCATAGGCAATCGGCTGTCATCAACAGCACTCAATTTAACAAAAATGTAAATTATTTATTGTTTTTGCTAATAGTGTCATTCACTTTGCATAGCCTACTCATAATTTCTGTGCACGCCACTGCATATGAGCTTGCTGGACGGATTATGGCGGAATGTTACGAAATGCAAGTACAACATATAAGTTTCCAAAATCGACTGGGAACGTGGGAGTGGGAGCTCTATACTCCCACTCCCACGTTCCCGAGTTCACAGATACTTGCGAACCGCCGTGGAATTTGAAAGACAAATTAGACCAGATCCAAATTTAAACTAAGTTTTTTTGACAAATAATAATCAACAACCAACAAAAAACACAATATTTATTTTTATCATCACAATGATTGCTTTCAATTTGAAAATCAGTTTACTTCGAATGCTAAAATAACTCATATTAAGCATCATAAGTTACACGCGTCCACATTGCTATGTATTTTTTAAAATATTTATGTAAAATATTATTTCTACGTCCCAGTATCAGGACTTATCTGAAACCATCCACCTCACAATCTTCAGTAATATTAGCTATGGTCGTCGCCCGAACCTACTCGTTAGATTAAAAACTGATGAAAAAGTTATCCTAAAACGTATACTATCGGTCGTCGAACAACAACGCTACCATATTTCTAAGTACATTATATATATTATTATGAGAAGCACTATAATTTTGTACACGAGTCATAATTGTTTATGCGTAAAAGCATATCCATCCGTTATCCTGTAAAGTTTGAACTACTCCTGTTGCTGTAAATGGTTTATTATCCTTATCCCCAGCGACCACTCGCTCACGTTTGTCCGTATGTTAGTCGCAACACAGATCGTTAGTAGGCGTTTATGTTACTCGTATATTTAACCTGCGCCCCGATTCCGCCAATTTTAAAATGCGTTACATATAGTTAATAAATGTGAGCGTCGGTGGCTCAATGGTGTGGACAGTTGCCCTCCTATCGGGAAGACTGAGGTTCAAATCCCGCCACGTACCAATGTGTTTTCAAAATTTCGTATTATATATATACATATATGTACGTTGTCCCACGCTCTTACGGTGAAGGTAAACATCGCGAAGAAACCTGTTAAAGTTTGTGCGTGAAGCCAATCGGCACTGGGCCCGCGTGGACTATTAAGGCCTGCACACCCTAGGGAAGGTTCGTGCCCGTCGGTGAAGATGTGTAGTGAGCTGATGATGATGAAACATAATCCAAAATCACAAAGTCACGTTAAGATTCGGGGCTCACGGCTGCCGCGCGGTTTAACATAACTTTATTTTGCTGAATAAATAGGTTTTTCGAAAATAAAAGTAACCTGTGTTTTTCCTGATTACATCAGTTGCTTGCTTGCCAAAAAAGTCTCGTCTAAATCTATCCAGCCATTTCAAAGATTTTCCGAAAAAAAAACAGACAGACAGAAAGACAAACATTTTAAAAAATTATTTTTGGTGTACGTACATGCATATGCATGAAATAAAAACGGTTACTTGAATATTACAAAAAGAAACTACAATTTTATTTATATGTATAGATTTTATTGATTACACGATCATAATACACAATAAATTTTACCATACAATTGCAATTTTAAGCCTTTTACATTATATATTATAATTTTACCGGCATACCAACTTCAGAGTTGTATTGTAATGTGATGGATGAGGCTAAAAAGGGCAGAAAAATTGTAGCAGAAAAATGCGATGGCCAGGGATGAAAAAAGACTTGGTCCCAAAAAAGGATGATGTTCTTTGACAGCAATGTGCAAATTTGAACATATTCTATAGAATACAGAAATTTTTTGAGACCAAGTCTTTTTGCTCCAGTGGCTATCGCGTTTTTTCTGTTACAATTTTTCTGCCAGTTTCAGCTTCATTGTATTATGTCCTAATGGTGTCGTAATTGGTGGAATTGAAGAGGTGACTCCCAAAATGCTTTTGCAGCTTGTGCGATGTTGGAAAACACCAGCGTGTCACTCACTTCGCCAATGCACCAGTATTTTGTGGGTCAGGTGTTTAATGTACACCGTAGATGAGCTTAACTCACCACAGGTGACCGCTGACGCGGTTACATCACCATTTTTAAATTTTATATCAAAATATGGCATGAACCGTCCATCCCATTGCGAGAGAATGGAAGCACGTCTTAATACAATGGATCAAATTTGTATTCAATGTAAATTTTTTTTTTCCGTGCCTTAGCTTCGTACGTGACGAGACTAGTATAAAAATAGTGTCTACATCTGCATAAATTAATTATTAATTAGATATGTTAAAATGTTATGTTAAAATAAAAATTGCTTCAAGAATGAGTTGTAAGTACAGTGTAATATTAACGGTAGGCATATCCTACCGTAACTTAACTTGCCTTCAAAATCTTTCATTTCGAAAAATCGGGTGATTCAGTGTGCAGCCAACCAATCTGGGAAAACTCAATTGACGTTTCCCCTCGGGATTTGAACCAACAACCTCGGGACACGCATCGATCTTTAGCCGAACACTGAAATCACTAGATCATGAAGGTACTGGTGAATATACCGCGGAGTAATAAAGATCGACTTATGATTATGACGAATTAAGATCCACGATTTCCTGACCGTCATCCGCTTTTGATGCTACTGCTGTTGGTCGCAGATGGGCTTTTCAGCTTCACCGGGCAATTGGCGAGCGCAGATGGCTCTTAGCCTTAAAACGTTGGTGGGTAAACGAGGGCAGGGGAACCAAAATTAATAGAGCAATTTACCGAATTTGCTCTATTTCTAATCACCGGATTAGAATGGCCCAGCAGGAATATTTAAGGAAATTGGACGATGAACTCCCCACCGCGGCCCTTAACCCAACATCAGGCCGATTCCAACTTGAATCGAAACACAAAAAAGAGGTAAACAATCGTCGCCGGATTTTCGCTTCAGCCAATTTGCATCGCATTGGCTTCTCAGTATTAAAACTTAAAACACAAGTGACCAACCTTAAATAACGTTTTACAAAAATAGCGGTTGATTTTCGAGCAAAAAAAGACAGAAGGTATTTGTTTAATATATTCTAAAGGTACGCGCTAATACCGGCAAATAGTAACGACATTGTTTGGCTGATAAACACAAATAAAAATGTTGATACTACATTTATCTTGTGACTTGGTATAATGCATTATGTTCACGATAAAAAAATCTACGCTCTCGGCCCCTAATCGTCAATTTATCATGATTACAATAACCAAACAACACTAATACATTACGAAACAATCACTTAAAAACTCTGGAACAAGTTGGTAACAAAGTTGACTTTGTGAAAAGTTTTAAAAGTTTACAAAACTGATATAGTACGGTCTAGTCGGTCGTGCCGACTGGCTAACTGACTCCTCCGTATAGTAACAGTTACGATAGCAATAAACTCGGAACCTCTTAACATTGCTAGGATATTTTTAGTTGTGGCGTAAGCAAATCCAAACGGAGAACGTAAACGCACGGAGTAGTAGGCACAACGCGCAGCGGGCAGTTGGCACAACTCGGCCGTTGAGTTTGAAAACGAGTCAAAATTCGAAACCAACGAACCCCAAGAACGTCGAGAGTTTAAGATTGAAAATCGACCGAGAGGGCTCACGCAAGCGCGTCGCCACCCAACAGTGAGAGACACGAAATTGTTCAACAATACTTATGCGCTCAGCTCGTTCACTTGCATACCGGAGAGGGACCGTCATCGCTCAGCATGAGTCACTTACCTGTTGCCAGTAGTCTTCCAGGGACAGCTTCCACTCGAAATATCCAGTGTCAGTCACAACTTGCAACTCGCGGAATAGGTTACCGCTCGGCAGTACATCCATTGCGCTTACATGTGATGCCGATCCGATTTGTTTATCACAACGCGCGTATTACAACCGCGAGAGCACGCGTACGACTAACTTCGCCGCGGCGCGTCCCTCGCTGGATTCCCTTCCCTCCACCCCCGCTAGTATCCTCGCGCATAGAATAACGTAGAAAAGAGATGCGACATATAGCTTTCCCTTTTTTTGTCCTTTTATCCTGATGTGGGTCCCGGAAGATCAGGGATTTGTAATGTAGTAAGAATCCCGTAAGATTTATAGTAATCATTTGTCACTGTCAAATTGCATGTGACAGTCAACGTCAGAGCTGTAACAGTACCCTGCCTATAAGGGCGCCGAATTTATAGGTACCTTTATCCCTAAATATCCTACTGACCTCAGAAGGTTGGAATTGGTTCACGTTTTGCTATTGTAATCGATAAGTCAGAAATTGGTTATTAGGTCAAATTAAGTGTTCCATTCAACAAACTAAATCACTTGAAAATGGTATTACAAAGTTTTGTTTGTCAAAAGAACGATATATTTTATTTTACTGCTGTAATTTAAGCAATGCAAGAGTTGAAAAACAAGTTGTCGAAACACCCTAAAATGCTGTAATAAGTTCATATAAACTGAAAGTCTAATAAATAAGACAATAGTATCGCGTTTTACTTTTGTTGCATTTTTTGTTGTGTATTCGTAGCTTACGTATCGAAACTTTGAGTTGGAATTTTAAAAATTCCTCAGTGCAAAATGCTTTTTCGGTCCTAAAGATCCAAAAGTATAAAGTAGAACAAATTTATTTTTCATATGAGATAGATGGTAAAAAATATCAATTATCAGAACAATCATTTAAATATATGTAATATATCAATAATTAGGCCACGCAATAATGCAGAATAAATTTAATCTCAATTAGTTTGTATTTGTTATGGTATCTATCTGTTTAGAACAAATACAACTACTATGTTTTATTTTATAGCGTATTTTATAGCGTATTTTAAATAAATATAAATTATATTTGCTTTAGTTAAACAAATGAAGTTCGTTAAAATTTTGTACCCGTGATAAAAATTACAAATAGGTACTGTTTGATTTTAATTCATGAGCACAATAATCAAATAATATTTTATTTCAGATCATCATCATTATTTTTAATTAATATAAAAAAATGTTATCTGTTTTAGCCTTAATTTAAAAAGCAAATTTAAATTTGACTTGAACTTTTTTAAAGATTCCTACGTAAATGTATGATTTCAAAGAGCTATGTCCAGCTGTTGACTGGGGTATGTTGAACTCGACGGTTTTAATCTTATTATTGATTAGGTATTTTAAAGATTTGACTACTTACGATATCCAATTGCAAATACATTTTAGATTAAATTTTGATATCGTTTCATAGAGAATATTTTCGAAATTATAAAATCGATAAAGCAGCAATTCAGAC
Organism: Leucinodes orbonalis; assembly: GCA_019425675.1. Classification (NCBI taxonomy): domain Eukaryota; kingdom Metazoa; phylum Arthropoda; class Insecta; order Lepidoptera; family Crambidae; genus Leucinodes; species Leucinodes orbonalis. Next base: position 12,143 of record PQWD01006981.1, on the reverse strand, counting down.
TCGGACTTCCAGAATATTTATAATTATAATACGCATCATCATTAATTGTTATTTAAATATGTAATACTAGACCCAATGAAATAAAATAAAGGCTCTTTTAAACTCATAAACTCTTTCACTCCTGGCTTTATTTGTTGAAAGTCTTGTATCAACTTATCTGAAATCAAACAAGAATTCAAAGTGCTCTTTTCCGCTATCAAGAAAGTTTTTTTAATAGCCATTCCAATATTAATTCTGTTCTATTTGGAATCTTATTCGAACCTCCGTTATGATTTCAAGATGTATTACTACTGATTAATAAACTTTTGATTTTGTTTTGTACCTTTGTAGATACTTTTTTCAGTAAACGAGGTACCTAAAGGCTGAACTTCAATTTATTCAATAACAATGCACTATATCCTACTCACAGTGGATATCGTCTGTTAAAATAAAAACCTAAAGTTAGAAAATAATTGATCACCTTCATCAGTGTATTTCTTTATTTTGCCATAACAATAAATCTTTTCTTATTGTTTCTTTATAAATTAACGATATTTTATTTTGTGATGCTTTAGTGTATATGCTTCGATCATTTAAACTATATGATCGAAGTGTATATTATTATGACATGTTAAATTTAAGTCATTCATTATTAATGAGTTCTTCTTTATTTACTCATACTTCTCATGTCTATGGCTTAATAAACGACATGTTGTGACACGACCAACGTTCTTGGGCTACTTCATTCGTATCCAGAGGTCCCGATTGGAAACCGCATGAAGATTAAAATAAACTGTTCAGACGTATAATACTACTGGAATATAAGCACAAAACATAGCAGCTTAACCAAAAAGCTATGTGTTAGAAAGCGGGAATGGAATTTACAAAGTTGTTACTGAAGGACCACTTCAGTAAAAAAATATGTTTTATGTGTGTCAGTCTTTCTTAAAGTGATCCCAAACAACATTATCAACATCGGTCTATGAAGTCTTCACAGGCTTTCCCCTACAGATAAGCTATAGCGAGATTCATCCGTTACCCACTACGTGGGCTCAATACACTTTGGTGAATGTGACCTTTAAAGTTGCCTCCGAGGCACAAATTCATCATTATTTTTAGAAAATATGATGTTTCAGCCAGCAAAGTCCTAACCAAATTAGTAAAATGGAATAAAGTGACGTTCACTATGCGGTTACCTGGGGTTCAAACCAACGAACCTCGAATCCCGCAGCGATCTAAACTGCGCAACGATACTATCCTTGGATTCGAAATTGGTTGTTTACTTGAACATAATTTCAAACTACTTTATAAACAGGGAGTGATAAGTACGATACAAATATAAGTATTAAATTGAATACTTAGTAGTTCTCCTTCGATAATCAAAAAAAGTTCATACGTAAATGAAAAAACATCGTTGTATTTTTAATGCAAACTATAAGAAATTAGTAACATAATATTTTTGGACAGTATTATGTTTTTTACTAAATACAAATAAGGTGCAGTAACCTCTGCGCCGCCATTACTCTGTGCCACTACGGCTACGCAGCGGGAAGGTATGCACCGTGCGCCGGCGCACCGTTACTCGCGCACTCGTCCGTGGTCGCCCATTCATGCCGGCCATACAGTGAGCCCTTTATAAACCATCGTTTACATTGGTTACGGATTTAGCATTTATTCCCAGCAAGATGCTAAGTGTAAAACTTATATTATTTTACGTAACACTCGTATTAAAATTACCCTTATGTTAGAGTTATATTAACACATATTATTTTAGAAACATTTATTACAATGAGCTAATCTTTCTTTCATTTACTGTGCTTTAAATATCAACCGTGAAATAAAATAGAAAACAACTTAATAACTACTATATGTAACCGGTTGCACGGATTGTAAACTTAGCGTGACAAACTTCTATTGTTACCAAAACAGAAACAAATAAAATGCCATCCCATTGACGTTTTAATGGAGGCGGGAAACACCGCGCTGACTGATACTACGACAACGGCCGTAAACAATGTTTACAGTTTAAACAAAAACTGCCAGTTATTACGCACATATGCCGCAGCTGACACAATCAGCGCTTTCATATGTTTGGATTAGGCGGTACAAAAAATGTCATGTCCTGTCGGAACCAATAGGATCTTTTATTTGATGTTTCGTGCTCCTGGTTTTAAGATTAGATTTACCTGTTTTAAGAGAAGCACAAAACACCTTACGTGGTGTCATGGTTGCCAAAGAAGTCGGTTGCCCTAAAAACTTGCATCCAAAAAGATGCGATTCTGTGTGCAGTATGTGTTACTTGTCGTTATTTGTCACATCAGCATATAAAACTTTAATGAGAGTAGGGAAGTGTTGAATTAGCGTCAATAAATATCCGTTCCACATAAAGGTTTAATATGAGAGGGTTTTATTAATCATATTAATCCGAAAACCAATTTGTGAAACAAAAGGTTATCTGTCCGCTTGCGACTTTATGCCTTTATTAAGCCGACGAATTAATGTAAAGCTGTTGAAATTATTAAGTATTTAATTAAATAAGCAATATTAACAACACTTTATAATTATTTATCTATTTTAAGTAACAATTAGTTTTACAACAAATCTAGGGAAGGCTTTTCATTATAATTAATGAATACCTAGTAATATCAAAAAGGCAAAACATGTTTATTTGTGAAGTTTGGTTCGGGCGTATCAATAAAAGAAATACTGTGCTAAAAATTACAAAAATTTAAAGTATAATGTAACCTAAGGGATATAAGATTGTCTGAGTATTACCGCTTTTATTTATTATAACCGCTGCCTCAATATTTTACCTTTTATTTCAATCACAATTATTAGTTGCATCTATAGACGGGTTTCAGACTTATTTCATCATTACAACAACACAGTAAACCTACATTGTGATCAAAGATGGCTTATGATATCAGATCGAATTAGCCATAGGAGACATGCCAGATTCGTGGCTCAGTTATTTCTTTAATTAAAAACTTTAGTTTTTCAAAATATAAAAGTATCATAATTTTCCAAAACTCAGAGGTTTCATACAAATACTTATCTGTCAGTAAGTGTACGGAAGTTACGAATTTCTTGATCATTGTATATGAATACTCTTATAGGTACACCTCTGGTGAGGCATTCAAAAAATTAAAAGGTTCCGTAAGGTAAGGTTAGACTATATAGCTTTTATAACATTTCAAACTTTACATTATAATTATATTTGATTTTAAATAATGCATTTTTACTGTTTACATATAGGTAGATGGATGATCCGAACTATGATCTGATAATTGTTTTCTATGTATCACAATTTATCTTCACTATAGTTAATTTGATTACCTGCATGAGCAGAAATATTTATACTTTATTTAAATACGGAGCAGATTTATCGTCAATACTTGTTTGTGAACTTCATAAACACCTTGTTTATTTATTTCTACGGCTTTAATCACAGCTTTTGCGTGGGTATATCGTTAATGGCATTCTCGTTAAAGAAATTCGTATTTATTTATCATTTTCATGAGAAAAATTACAAAAAGCTTACTTTTATATCAAATTTCCATTTTAATTATGTTTATAGAAAAAATCATTTGGAAATGGTTGTTTGGGATATATATTTACTTACTTATTTATATCTATGCGTTTTATCTTGGTAACAGTCGTAATTTCCTTTTTGATATCAATTATAATTGTATAATTGTAGGTGTAGATTGTGACCCCTTACTATTGAGTAAGGGGTCACAATCTACACCTTTCGGAGCATTAAGCAGCGTACCCGCATCCATTGCAACAGTACCAATTCTTGGAACTGGCTATCCGCTAGCACAGATTTGACATGGTCCGTAACCGCCTCGGATAAACAATAAACTAACTTTTTATAAAAGGTAACCGCTTCATGACGAGAGTCGTCGACGTAACTGGATAGCAGTGGACAGTGGTGAAAATTAAGCAGTCGTAATTGTAAGAAGAAAGAAAGATCTTTCTTCTTTCGGTATTGTAAAAGTTTTGTAGCTAGATACTGTACATTAAGAATTTGCTGGGGAAACCACACGCCAAATATTCTTCGTAATCAATAATGTGGGAAATTGTTACTTGCGTGTTAAACTAATTGTGCCCGCTACTTAATCCGAAAAAACGAAACTTAGCCTAAGTTAGGTATTCCTTATTGTTGGGTGTTTGCCTTAATTGCCAGTGAAGAAACGTGTCACAATTAGTCTAGCTGTTCGGTAGATAAGCCGCAATAAACTTGCACACAGGCTACAAAAGTTAAGTATATTTAGCGTTTAACTTTCATATGCAGTCATGTTTTACTCATATTGTTACGAATTGACGTATTTAAAATGTCATTAAATATGGCGGCTAATATGTGACGTCAGTCCACAGACATCCATAGAGTATGACATGCGAATTGTCAAATAGCAAAGAGTGTAGTATGTTCTAGATAATTCGCGAACTATGTAGAATGACGTCGACGCTTCGAGCTCAGCGGCCGGACAGGTATATAAGGCGGGCCGACGGGTGCGCCGGGAGTCTTGTGTTCTACTCAAGAGCGAACGAAGAGCGAAATACCTGCGACTACAAGGAAGAAGCGAGTGATACAGCGATATCTAAGGGATCGTCGAGTGTGATACAACAGTGTGAAGAGTTAACGTGTGATTATTACGTGTGTGTGCGGAAAGTGTTGTGTTATAGTGTGCAGTGTTAATTACGGATTTTAGTGCGTGCGTTAATTGATTAATTAGTACGAGTGTAAGTGTAATTAGTGTTGTGTGTGATTAATATTGGTTAATTAATAAAGTGTGTTACCGTGTTATTCTTCGTGTTTGGCAATAATTTATCCGAACCCCAGCTCGTAACATTTGGTGTCAGAAGTGGGATAAATTATGCCTGTGCTACCGAAGGAAGATACGGACGTTGTTCGTACTAGAAGCCAGCGACAAGCCGCTATGGACAGGAGCCGGTTTGAAGAGTCGCCATCATCGGGCAGCCCAGCGACTGCAACAGAAGGTGTGCCGGGACCATCTACGGCCTCTGCAGCGTCCACTTTCGATATGGCTGCATTGATGGCGTTGCTACAGGAACAAGCTCGCCGACAGGAGGAGCAAGCTCGCCAGTTACAAGCGCAACTCCAAGCCTATAGGGAGGAACAGGCTCGCCGGCAGGAGGAACAGGCTCGTCGACAAGAAGAACAAATGCTCCTTATCAAGGACATCCATACCAAGTTTGTGAAGGATCTTCAAGAAATTAGGGAGCAAGTCGGCCATCATGAGAAACGGATTACGGAAGCTTTCGTCGAGATTGCCGACCTCAAGAAGGAAGTGAAGGAGCTAAAGATCACCAATGGTAGCCCGCTATCCGTTGGTTGCGCGCCTTCACAAAAGGCGTTAAAGTGCCGCCATTCGATGGGACAACGTCATGGTCGGCGTACAAAGTACAGTTCGGGGTGGTTAAGAAAATGAACTCGTGGACAGAATCCCAGGCTTTGACGGCGCTAACATTGGGCCTAAGGGGCGAAGCATTGTTTGTTCTTGAAACTCTTGGCGACGATGTGACATATGGACAGTTGGTGCAAGCACTGGAATCCAGGTTTGGTGATGCTCATTTGGAACATGTGTTTCGCGCTCAGCTTAAAGAACGGGTCCAGCGCGTTGGTGAGAATTTACAACAGTGGGGATTGGAGATTGAGAAACTTGTTCGTAAAGCATATCGAACAGAGCCCATACTAGCTCAGAAGATATTGGTGCAGGCCTTTGTGGATGGCATACGGGATTTGGAGGTGAGAGCAGCTGTGCGACTTGGACACCACGCTACTCTAAAGGACGCCTTGGCCCATGCGTTGGAAGTGGAAGCAGTGCGACAAGACCAAAGAACCCACCACATCAGGGAAGTTGTTGAAACGGCTGATTGTCGATATTTGCGGAGATTTATCCCTAGATGTTATTCCTGTGGGCTCAAAGGCCATCTTCGCTCCAACTGCCGCAAGCAAATTAACGCATGGCGGACTGAACAACATGTAGACAGGGCAGCAATTACAACTGCCCAACAACAGCAGTCATCGGAGAGGGCCAAAACACGTTACGAACGCAACGTAAACAATCAAGGTTTTGAAGAAGGTTCATTGGTATGGCTACATAACCCACTTCGAAGCAAAGGAAAGTCTCCCAAATTTCAAGCCAATAGGATGGACCGTATCAAGTTATAACCAAAATTAACGACGTCACGTACCGTATACGCAAGCACCCACGAGGAGCATCCAAGATTGTTCATGTGGATCGATTAGCGCGTTTCTATGGAGATAATGCTCGGGACGAGCATTTCTTGGAAGGGGCAGTGTTACGAATTGACGTATTTAAAATGTCATTAAATATGGCGGCTAATATGTGACGTCAGTCCACAGACAGTCCATAGAGTATGACATGCGAATTGTCAAATAGCAAAGAGTGTAGTATGTTCTAGATAATTCGCGAACTATGTAGAATGACGTCGACGCTTCGAGCTCAGCGGCCGGACAGGTATATAAGGCGGCCGACGGGTGCGCCGGGAGTCTTGTGTTCTACTCAAGAGCGAACGAAGAGCGAAATACCTGCGACTACAAGGAAGAAGCGAGTGATACAGCGATATCTAAGGGATCGTCGAGTGTGATAAACAGTGTGAAGAGTTAACGTGTGATTATTACGTGTGTGTGCGGAAAGTGTTGTGTTATAGTGTGCAGTGTTAATTACGGATTTTAGTGCGTGCGTTAATTGATTAATTAGTACGAGTGTAAGTGTAATTAGTGTTGTGTGTGATTAATATTGGTTAATTAATAAAGTGTGTTACCGTGTTATTCTTCGTGTTTGGCAATAATTTATCCGGAAACCCCAGCTTCGTAAACAAATTATACATGTCCCTATTCAACCTGTCGCAGTCCACTGCTGGACATAGGTCTCCCCATTTGCGCCAGATATTATACATGTAGTAAACAGCAATTATTGTTTATAACATTTACAATGCCAGATAGGTCCGGAACACATATCTGTGATCTATGAGTGATATTCATGATTTCTAATGTCATTATAAGCTATTACTGGTTGTGAATTCGCAAATCTGTGTTATGTATACCTACCTAACCATAAAATATTAGATGTAGGTAGTATGTCAACTTATTGACAACCTTATGGCACATGTTAAATGTGATTTCCAAGAGAATTTTGTTTTATACAACCGAATCGAATGTCTGTAAGGAAAAATATTGACTTTTAAAAAAAATCCTTCAATTTCTGTAGTAAATGCCGGCAGTCAAGGATAAACGTCCTCACTTAATGCTTTTGATGTTGTTTGTGTCAGTGTCGGAAATACTTATGAGATTTTCTTTTGCACCACCTCGGTCGCTATAAAAGCGCATTTCAATTTCTACCTTTGCAGAGTTTTTAACTTACAAGCTGACATGTATCTGTTCGTCTTTACTTATTAACTTGTCCCTTTACATTGGTTTGCAGAGATTATTAAAAGCTGTTGAAATTTGTCAAGAAAAGATAATGATTAAATCGCAACTCAAAAAATATATATTACAGTAAAACACCGTATACTTTACTTTTTAATTGAAGAATCGCGATAAGGTGCTCTATGGTAATTGTAGATTTAGAATACATAAAAAAGTTAGCGTAAGGTGACACTTACCTTACGCTAACTTTTTTATTAAGAGAAGAATCTGCATTACAGTACCCGTTCAGTAGTACTTATGTTGGATTCCTTCCGACTAAAATCTTCTTAGCAGTCGTGCTCATCGTCGTGTGACCTTACTCTGCCTGCTGGTGCCGGAAGAGGCAGCTAGGGACAATCCATTCCTCTGAGAAGGGGAAGCATCGCTCTCACAGCTCTTTTACACCAAAACTTTTTGGTAGAGCTTTCTCTATTTCAACTTCTGAGCGTAGAGATTATGACAAAATTCCATCTGGGGTCTTTAAACGTAGTTATACTTATTTATTTGTTATGACAACCAACAAGATAAACACTAGTACAAGTAATAAAAAATCACGGACAAACAGGTTGCCACGGCATGCAATGTGGAGTATAGGTGATAATGATGATGAATAATCATTTTTGTATGTATATACTTAACGGCAAAAAATAAAGAATAATTTCGTTTCATCTTGTAGGGGGTTGACCTACGATCCTTTTCCCGTTTCATGGATACCGCTGGAAAAACTTCCAGCTCCGTCGGCAATCCGCACTGTATGACCTATCCACTGTAACTTTTACTTGCAAACCCAGCGGCCTATAAATCTTTAAGACTCTATCAGACCACACAACACATTTTGTGTCTGATCGCATAAAATCACCTTGAATTAGGAATTTTAAGTAAGTAATTGATATTTCTGCTTTAAAATTAAAAATATTGTTCATCCAACAGGTACACAAATAACGTACGTTAACAGATTGACAAACAAGCCTTGTTCCAGCATCTGTGGTAGTAATATAATACATTTTTATTTACGTTAACGTTACCCCGTAACCGGTACGCTGCTATACTAAGGGAACACAGCCAGCGGCCATGTGTAAACACTTTTTCAGCATATTATCATAGCGAAGTTTAACGGCGACTCGTCCGTGTTGCGGTTTGTGATCGCGAGTGAACATCGCTTGTTTTCCCAAAATGTATATGTAATATAACTTATATGTTGACGAAAAATATACAGCTTAAAAAACTTTGAGAAATATATGTACGTCAAAATTGCTGTGTGTGGTAATTACACTTTTTGGTGTGAATAGTGTGAAATTATGATTGTGTGAATACGGGTCTAATTATAACTGACATATTTTTCTATTAAAATGATTATTACTCGTATTCAATTCTCTCCTGTTGATTTTACTAATAAGGTAATTAAGAATTCAATTTAGTAATTTATTTATAACACGATATGTTATTTTACTCCAATGAGTACTTACAACACTTACATAACAACCACACATCATTTTATTATAAATTATAATGTTCGTTTATCAGTTATTTACACAGATTTCCCAATACAGGAGATGGGGCAAGCCGCGTTTTTAAGTGCGACAATGTAAGCTCAACGAGCATACACTGGCTGCAAGTTTACGCTCTGTGAGACGAGTCAAGACGCACGAATATTAGAAGAAATTACCGTTTTTTCCCAAAATGCCATCCTGTGCAATTGTTACATGCCATCATCGCAATGAATCAGTAAATTTACCAAGAAATAAAATAACTTTTCACAGGTAAGAATCGAAAAGAAATTGCGACACTGGGACTGCCTATAAACTTGGCGGCTTGTCCAGTCTAATTGTATATTCGGATGTCTGTGGTTATTTAGTATCCATATAGGTAAATGCTTAGTTTGGGGTTGGTCGGCGCTGTGTGTTTGTCAGTGGATATTATAAAATATGTATTTTAACAACAGCCCCTTAAACCTCCTTTATTCTTTACACATTATGTGAGCCAAGAGGAACACTCAAGACAAAAGCAGTGTTTGCTGAATCTTGATTACGATGCGGGCTGGCAAGCGTTGAGATCAGGCTTTGCTTAGACGCTCAAATCGTTGGATAGGACAAACAAAATTACCATGCACCATTATTATTTTGTGAACTGTCGACTCTTAAGAATTTGAAGTATTTAAGTTTGAAAGTGTTCAAATGGAAATCGGAATAAGAATATAATTTTTCCAAGAATCTCCGGATCTCCTTTTTTTTGTGAAAATCTTAATACGGTTCGGAGAATACATATACCTACAAAGTTTCAACAGTATACTTATCATTAATTCGTGGTAAACAGGGACGGACAGATAGAGATGACAAATCGAAAAGGACTCTATTTTTCATCATCATTATTCGGCTGCGGAACCCTTAAACTATACAAAGATAAAAAAGTTTTCAAATTCTATGCTTCGACCGGTTACCATTTAAAAATTGTTTACTATTCTCGGATAGGATACTAGATGCAAGATCTCCACAGGATATTGTTAGCATTTCAAAAGAACTGCCGCCTTGAAGATAAAATCCTGGCTGTAGTAGGAAATTACTCGACACGATATCAACTTGAAGGTGTTCGAAGGAAATGAACTTTGCCCGTGAAACGTCTGGAAATGACGCTAACATTTTATTTCTCCCAGGACTTCAGGCGTTGCTTCTATTTGACGTTGCTATTTTAACACTAGACTGAGAGAGTTACACAACCGGCTGTATTCTGTTACTATGAGTTCAATAATTGTTTATTTTAATGAAATTAGTACAATGAAATATATTTTCAATATTATGAAAATTTTTCATAAATATATCTTTACAACTCGAGTCATCCACATCTAATAGGTTCCAAGAATCAAAATGCGAAAGTAAATCATTTTGCTAATAAATGAAAAAAAAACTACTTTAACCGATTTCGGGTGCTCAATCAATGTGTATGGTTTTTTGAAAGATTTTAAATAACTTTAAAAGAATATAATACATATTTAATGTTACCATCGTAACATTACATGTCCCCACTGTGGGGCACAAGCCAACCCGTATAGGGTGTAAAGCCTTAGTGGTCCACGCGGGCCCAGTGCGGATTGGCCAACTTCATGCACAATCTTTGAATTTCTTTGTAGGCGTGCACAGGTAGGTGCAAGTATTACCGATGCACAGCAATGTTTACAACACCGTAGGACACAGAGTTATGCGTTTCCTGCTCTTATTATAAGAAATCTGATTATTGGGACGCCTGGTCTGGATGCTTGATCGCACAAAACATATTAATTAAACTGTTATTTTTTTACATTTATTAATCTTTGAATCCAAAATATGTGTATTATTTTCACGTTGATACAAACAGATCACTAAATAACGGTCTTCTGTTTTCCCGGTAGTTGTCTAAATACTTAAACGATGATACTATTACAGAATAATTTAAAAAGTAGGTACTTACTTACAATAGATGTTCAATGCTACAGCTGTATTTCTAATATTGTCTAAAAACGCCAATACAAACTGTTTATTTGTAAACAAGCAAGTGTTTGTATGGAATTTCTTAGAAATACTTAGGAGGTAAAGCTTCGATATTAAATGCTCTATTGCTTTTTACTTCTATTTTAAAAATGTTTTTCAAACTCATGACAAATGTGAGACTAAAAACTTCTGACAGTTAAAATCTCTTTGCCAACTTAAGTAAAATAAAAAAAACTGCCAAGGTTTCATTCTACGAATATATAAACATATAAATGGGTATACAAAAACCAATTGAAATACCCAGGGTGGCAAAATAGCGGGGCTTTATGCCAGTTTTAACACATTGCCATTACAAAATACATCAAAGGATTGTTGACACCGCATTCTGCACCCGCCCAATCCTATTAAAATCGTTCGCATCGTATTTTTTCCAGCGCCGATATTTGCATTCCAACCTTACACAAAGAGTTTTTGACAAAAATTCGATCTTTTCGCGATTCAGATATAAATCCGTCGATACCATGATTTTATTTTCTTGTAGTACATTTTAAGCGAAGAGTATCATTATTGAATTTATTTTGCAATTATTTAGCAAGGACAAAGTAAACCTTCCTTTTCATAAAATATCCAATTTCATGCGTCTACATTTTATATATTCGGAACCCATACCAAAAAAATATATATAATGTAGATAGCCAATAGAAAAAAAATCAAATAGATGTGAGCGGCACCAATGGTTGCAAAAGATGCATGAAACATAGAGACCGTTAACACAAAAAGATAGTCAAACCATAGATGAAGTAGCGGCCATTATCTACAAGAAGTCACGTAATTTTATTATGAACTAGAACAGATTAAACCTATAAAGGTAAACTTTAGAAAATTATCAGGAACGTGTCAAATAATGGGAAAGATAATAAAACTGCGTCGGAACTTTTGTCCCTCATAAAGTAGCATAGTCAATGCAGTAAATGATCACTTCATAGGTGTGGAAATTGAGTTGGCAGAGAAATAGATAACCACGACTACTTAGAACGATAATACTCAATCCGCATCTCCCTTAAACAGTACTTAACTTATATAGCCTTATTAATAAGATAAAAAACTGTCACGTTCACAACACATATGGCATTTCCGGTTTTTGTTAAAATAGGACATTGTCTCCTTACATACGTGTGAAACTTGGCAATTTCTCAAATGAAACCTATACTAAAACTGGCGCAATAGACTGTTCAACCAACTAC
>PQWD01006980.1:0-36148 GCA_019425675.1 Leucinodes orbonalis | reverse complement strand
CCCACCTTGAGCCCATGACTGGCTAAGCTCATGGCGGCTAGCAGATGGATGTCAACTGCTAGAATAGGTCCACGTGGTGATCATTAGAGGAGGCCTTCTTAGCAGTGGAATATCATCAGTCTAGCGATATAAAATCCGGCTAGCAACATGTAACGTTTCACTATGCAGTTTCCCCGCGGGTTAAAACCCACATCCCTCGCCGATCTAAAGCCAATACTGGTGCGACCTTATAATACAGAATCAGTTAGGATTATAATATAGATATGCAAACAGTATATTTATACCATATAACCTATATACCATATTTACATTGTCCGACTCTAAAAAGAAAGTATTTCATAACTTATAAACTTACTCTCTTTAAAACCTAAATCCAGCTCTGAATATGAACAAGTTCTTCTGTTAGTAAATGAAGCTGTGACGCGTGTACTCGTACAACTGGAATACAAGAGCACTATCGGCAAAGAATAAAGACGCACTTCCCAAATTGTACAGGTCGCATACAAATTTGAGGCCGGGAATGACAACCACCTGCAGTCACAAACGTTTCTGAATATTAAGTATGCGTTTTATGTAAACTACTATTAAGCGGATTTTTAAGCAAATCTCAAATTTTGAAATTGTATTCTGTTAAGCAGTGGTGTGCACAAAGATTATGAGTAGGGTATGCAAGAGGCGTGTGCTCAATGGTGTGACTGTCGCCTTCCTACCGGGAGGCTAGGTTAAATCCCGACACGTACCAATGTGTTTCGAATTTTCGAAAATATATGTACGTTATTCCGACGCTATACGGTGAAGGAAAACATCAAGAGGAAACCTCATGCACGCCTGCAAAGAATTCAAAGGTTAAGTAATTATATGTAGAGAAAATGGGCGATTAAGTAGGAAGCATTTAATATGTTGACGATCGGGTTGTCTGGGCGCACAGTTTTTTGCATATATGGAGTGTCAACACTGTTGTTAAGAGCTCTGGAAAAAACCCTTTAACGCCAGGAATCCAGACACAAAGACAACCTTTTGTTTATGACGCCTTTAGGTGTCATTGGCGTTCAAGGCTTAAACTTCATCATCATCATCATCATCAGCTCATTAAGCGCCCCACCGAGGGCACGAGCCTTACCCGTATAGAGTGATTAGCCTTAGTCGTCCACGCGGCCCAGTGCGGATTGGACGACTTCACACACAACCTTCGAATCTCTTCGCAGGCGTACATGAAGGTTCCTCACGATGTTTTCCTTCACCGTAAGAGCGTCGGCTAAGTACATATATTTCGAAAATTCGAAAACACATTGGTACGTGTCGGGATTTGAAACCTCAGCCCTCCCGGTAGGAAGGCGACAGTCTGCACCACAGAGCCACGACGCTCCCAAGGCTAAACTTATATAAGCATATTTGCATTATTAGTCTATAACGTCCCATGCGGGCAAAGGTCTTCCCGCACAACAAGGCTATTGGAGATTGGCACTGCCATTAACACAGCGCCATTTAGCCCGAAGTTTAACCGTGAAGCCTGTATTATGGGTAGTAAAACAACGGATAAACATACTAATACATAGAACGGATGTATATACTTTTTATTTTTTTAAATACATATTATACATCTGTTAACGTTAATTTATGAGTAATATTTTCAGTTTATTAACGTGTCAAAAGATAGTTAATATTTTTATCGAAATTATAAACCACTTTTTTTACAAGAACATTGTGTTTTGAGGTTACGTTTGCTCTTTTTTTCAGGCTTTGCGTATCTCGATGTGATCTCACGCCGGTTTGCTGGCGGGCCGGCGCCTGGAGCGCGACGTTACGGCGACCACCATCTTTATTCTAGTCAGGGCTACCAACTGAATAATTGGTAAAATTTACTAAATATAAACAAACAAATTAATATAAATAAATTATAAAAATCACACATGTAGACCTCAATGACCTGATAAAACTGCTAACACCCACTAATCCGAATTGGGTCCGCGTGGCTGGTTACGGCTTATCTGCCCATACCGGTGCTATGCTGATAAAATTAGTTAGTTAAAAAAATACATTATTATTAATCAAAATCTCATTTAATTGAAGAAAATAGAATTTATCAACTTTTATATAATTTTTTTCATCAATAAAACACCAGTGTTAAAATATCTCCTATCATCAATTAATAAAGTACACAGGCTCATTGAGATAGTTGATTATAATGCATAATATTAGAAAGAAACCACAACCTGTAGAAAGAGAGATACAATAAATGTTAGTAACATATATATTTATCACACGGGAATCGAACCGACGACGCCGCGAGGACTGCATTAAGCAGGATCACTACCAATGCCACCTTCAAAAGTATAATATATCCCATGAACCACTAAACATCGGATTTTTTACTTTTGAATCAGTTACACTAACACTACATTGAAGTCAAAAGTGAACATGGGAAAAGCCGCGGGCTATGCAAAAAAAAATGAAAAACAAAAAAAAACTCCTATTGTCAACCTAACTTAACCACATAGGTCCAAAGTTTCTAGGAATTAGTGTTAGCGCAAGAAATTCAATAATCAAATTATGTGTGTCGTGTTCTGTTACACAATTATCTTAGTTAAACAATAAACTAACAATCACGAAGAAATATCAACCATAAAATGTCCGAGCCACTTGACACTAGATTGACATATTGTTATATTTATTTATGACATAAAACTATTCACTAAGATTTTGACCTTAACGCGTCATTTAAAGGGTTCAAAATCAAAGCACGAGCTTACTACGATGTCACAATGACATGTATTGGTATATGAATGAAAATTGCTATCAGTGACGCAATGGGCTGAATTTTGGCACGGACTCTTTGAGTGCAGTGGCGTGCACACCATAGATGCTAATAAGCATTGCATACCCTGTGCGTCCAGACAAAGCGAAAACTCGCCAACATATTAAATGGTTCCACTTATCAGCCCATTTTCCTCTACAGATTTGAAACCATAGGCGATCTGCTGTCATTAACAGTACTGAATTTGACAATTTTTTTATATATTTATTGTTTTGCGATTAGTGTAACTCATTTTGCAACCCAATTCATAATCTCTGTTTGAATGAGATTCTGCATCTAGTTAGTGTATTGTTTATGTAAGATAATAATATTCATTAGCATGCAATGCAAAATTGACATTATGCAGATAATTTAAATGAAGGTCTGTTTGTTACAATAAATAAAACGCTATTTCAACTTATCTCAGAGGTTCTGACCATTTGATGGGACTGTCTAGCAAGTAGATAATAAGAAGTCACTCAACTACTTTCATTTCCGTCTGAAAGCGGATATTATTATGCATCAATCTATATGAATGTAGAGTGTCTGTTTGTACCGTTTTTTTATTTTTGTTCCGAGTAATCCTCTAAAACGGCTGGATTGATGGAATGGGACTTTTTCATAATCATCCTTAGTAACTATATAAAAAGTTTTAAAATATCGAAGATATTTCATCGTAATTTTAAAAGTTCGGAACATATCAACAGTAGCGATGTAATCTATGTTTGATTTAGATTAACTTATCGTTTAAATAATTAATTTAAACCGAATATACAACCTTCATAAAAAAAGGATATTTCTATGATTACCTTGCACCATATACAACGTACGATAAACTATAGAGATTTTCCATTATAATGTTAAAACGGGGACTCCTGTAGAGTACAATTGAAATGGTAGACTATGGATTCCGTCGATCCTTTCGAAAGAAAGAATGATAAGTCGATGTCGACCTCCTGAATAAAACGTCTGCGATTAAAGATTCGGCACGTGTCGGATGGGACAAACCAATAGGGTGGTCGAATTATGGTTTTAACTGTATAACAGCTTATATTAACCGGTAGTGAAATTCCGGGATATTGTAACTTAAAATCTTTTTTTAAGTAGTGCCATCAGTGTAAGGTTGCAATAGACGCCAGTCGCTGCATAACATCAGGTGGTATCAGTCATTTAGCTCATAGCGCGCTAATTCTAAATATATGATTTAGTGAGCTAGTCAGATCTGTACTTATCCTAGTAAGTTTTTTTGTGTTTTTAACAGTTCAATAGAGTAGGATAAGTTCTATAAGTTAAAACCCCAATTCAGAAAAGCACTAAAACTAAAATAAAAAAATGCAAATAGCACGGAATATTTTCGTATTCAAATTTTCACATGACAGTCACTTATATTTACTGTTTCGAAAAAAAATTTTATAAATAAAATGAAAGTTTTAATAGCTATTTTCTTAAAGACAGGTAGTAATTACATTGAGAACAAAACACATTATGAGGGACACATATTTGTAACAAAAATTTCAAAACCTTTAGCTTATTCGATTTCCCACTGCTCAGAAAACATGTGTCAAGCTCACAAATCCACAAAAACATTCCACCCTTCAATTTTTATTTTCGGCGACATTTTCTGCCAATATTCAATAAGATTTGATATGGCACACAGATAGCTCGATGCTCGGGGGAGTGACACTCGTAAATATTCTAGAATCATGATATTGGACTTAGGTTTCTGAGCAAATATATTTCGGAATACCGCTGCGCTTAGACATTTCAATCATCCTTTATCTTGAAGTGCAATAATGTGTACAATGTACATACCTAAACTACAATATTTTTGATCATCTTCAAAAAATGCATGAGAATTATCTCCTATTATTTCCTTAAATATTAGCTACTTAAATACATCGTGATTAATTAAATATTTTGCTACTTCGTCCAAACAGCAGTAAGAGAACTGTAAAAAAACACACAAACCACTTACTAGTTAAACAGGTATCTAAAGTAAACACACTGATACCAATTTTAATTCGACGACCCATTTGGTGTAGTGGTTGAGACGTCAGCTACTACAACAAGGGTCCGGGTTCGATACCCGGGCAGTACAAACATTTTTGTGCATGATCATATCTGTTTGTCTGGATATTTTTGTGTATAATTTGTCTTTATTAACAAGAAAAAGTAAAGTGTGTTTATTCGTTGTTTTATATCCACATAATAGGCTAATGTTCAGTTTGGGGGAAGATGGCGCTGAATGTCAGTGGATATTTATATATTTAATTTACTATCTTCTTTATTGTTCATTCACTGATTTTCAAACTGCTAATAAAAATCACAAGCAATGTTCGAACAAGCTTGCTGGTAGTCAATCTGGAAATTCGAAGAGGGGCGACTCAAACGGCCGCTTTGTTGCCCTCGAGGCTGATAAGACGACATTGAGGCGTTTATCGCACTCCAAAGCTATCGGATGTTCGCTCAGAGCACCTATTGTGGAGCGTCAAACGGCCTGACACAAGATAGTCAAGCCTGTTTACGATTAAAAATGGAACTGCCTGTTTAGTTTTTGTTGTTACTTCCCATATTAATAGTGGATACCAGAATCCTAGTCATCTTTAGGATTTAAGCTTAACTTGACTGCAAGTGGTACAATGAATGGCGATAAAAGAACACCTTTTTAATGATTATTTTATTGATAGGTTCCCCTGATTAGTGACCTACCGAGTCTAACCAAGGCGCGGGAAATATGCTTGTGAGGCCTTTGACAGTATGTTTAACCTAAGAAATACCATTTGCCAGTAATATGTTTGAAAATGCAAAATCAAAACTTATTTTCATAATTGTTCTCATTAATAGTGTACGAATTGACTTGAATTGAATTGAATAGGTCATCATCATCATCAGCTCATTAAACGTCCCCACCGAGGGCACGAGCCTACCCGTATAGGTGATTAGGCCTTAGTCATCACGCGGGCCCAGTGCGGATTGGACGACTTCACGCACAACCTTTGAATTTTCTTCGCAGGCGAGCATGAAGTTTCCGCACGATGTTTTCCTCACCGTAAGAGCGTCGGATAAAGTACATATATTTTCGAAAATTCGAAAACACATTGGTACGTGTTCGGGATTTGAACCTTGGCCCTCCCGGTAGGAAGGCAACAGTCCACACCATTGAGCACGGACGCTCCCAAATGAATAGGTTAATATGCAAGAAACAAATATCAGTTTTTGGTCACCTTCAATGCCGCTCTTTTAGTCTGGCGTATCATTTACCATCACGTGAGCGTCCTGACCGTCGTGTACAATGGTTAAGACGTCAGCTACCACACCAAAGGCTCCGGGTTCGATCCCGGACTTACAAACATTGTGTGCAACTGTGGTGTAAAAAAGTTTTGCATAAAAAAATAAATTGTAAGTAACATAAATAAAAAGATATCCCTTTCGAATCCCATATTACAGACAAGTTCTTAGTTTGGGGCTAAATGGTACTTTGTGAATGTCCTTGAATGGTAATTTATTATATATTTCTTTGACTTTATTATCAACCGAGTAGCTAAATATCATTAGGTATACACTGTAAGCATTCCTTATCTTGCACAGCTTTCGTTTTAAACTGCCAAACTGACTGTTATAACAAACTTAAGAGTATCTAGTTCGTAATAAGCTTATCGCGATGATTTGACATTGATGTTAATGAACAAACTGAAAACGCGACCTCGATACTTTCATGCATATATATAGAGCGAAATACATACTTGAGTAACTATTCATCAACCCTTTAGTTTAATTTAGTTTTGATTACACTTATGGATAAAAATCCTTTAATATACAAATCATTTAAAGGATAGCCATTTAAAACGCTTTCATAATTATCTCCTAAATTATAATTATTATTTTGTATGATTGAAATTAAATTATTTTAAGAAAGCAAAAGGAAATCATTGTTTATACAATTGTAAAAAAAAGATTTATTTAATACTTAAATATACCTAATCTGGCAAAGTTAAGAATTGACAATAAATTAGCATTAATCGTAAATGGGTTTCCATTACGAGCAAATAATAGGTTATTATTAACATTCAATATAGAATGAACCAAACTAGTAAGAAAACTTTTTGAATTTGTTCCTTCAAGTTTCATTTATGCTAAGCACTTATGTGTATCGTAGGTTTCCAAATAACAATACGATACGAGAACTTGAATAAAAGCCTACACGACTTTCACGAGATAGAGTACCTATCCAGCCACTCTAGGTACTACTGATACCTAGAGTGGCTGGAACGGTTTGGAAACAAAAAGCCGAGGATCTTTTCGGCAAAACTAACTTATAAGTTATAACTATGTAGTATATATTATACATCTGTGCTTATAACCTACTTCATAATGCGTCAATGTATTTAAATAAGTATAGCTGCGTTATTCGTGGGTGTATATGGGAGTTCAAAGACTCCAAATTACCTACCCGTGGCACGTGTGGAGTCCTGAGTTGCACTGACAATGGTCAGTCAGAAACCCACACGTGCATGCATTATTGAAGTTCAGGAAATTAAATACAAATAAATAAATAATATTTTTCCGAAAGGTAAACCCTTGTCAGTCTGTGCATAGCAACTGACGGTGTTCACTCATTCATGTCTGATAACACGCCTAATTACTATGATTCCGGGTGTCTACAATAAAATACATGTAGAAAAGCAGCTATATCAACATACAATTACTGAAAATATGTTCAGAATCAATGTTTCAGAAAAAGCCGTACGGCAATGGAAATGAGCACGCTTTGAGCTGTCTGTCGAGGACCCTAGAGGGAAGGGGCCACTTAACTAAGTGACAGTGACGACGACTCACCGAGTCGAATGAATAAAATAAAAGTAGAAGAGACTTGGACACGAATATTCTCATTCCGGCTTTAATTTAATTTGTGGCCGGGTTACGGATTTACCACTTAGCTTTGATCTTACTTGACTTGGTAAGCTGCTCTGTTCGAGGTTATTCATTTCATGCAGAGAAAATATCATTATTCTCCCTTACTTCTCACACCATAACAACAATGTTATAATATAAGTATGACTAAGGTCCTGGTTGAAAGGAAGAATGCAGTGATTCTGGGTAGTGGGTATAGCACTGTTTTATTGATACTGTTTTGTTTATTTTAGTGTCCTGTACTTCTAACCGAGAACTAATTAGCATGTTACACGTAAAGTACTGGGTGTGAGAAAATATTATATTTTTATATTAGTTATGTAAGGGGTGTCAAAAGACCCGACACGGAAATGAAAAATTTTTACACTACACCATATACTTCTCCATGCGTAACAGCGCCATCTAGACGCTTATAAACACGTCACATTACTTCTCAACTACAAAAAGTTGGTCATAAAAATGCAAGAGGGCGCTTACTTAATTGGTAACTCTGACTTATGTTTACATAAAATAAATCTATCAAGCGTAATTATGTAATTTAACACAAAATTTATTCTAAAATCATTAAATATATTGTTATTGTTTAGCTACAGATAAAAAAGAACCTACAAAACAACCATAGACTGTAAATAGCTCTATATTGCCATGTCAATAAAAATAATATAATGCGTGATTTTTAAGTAACACTTGTACCAAAAGAATATAAAACAGGTATCGATTTTATTCGATCTCACTCATAGTGATATTAAATTAACTAGCTTTATACCTATTAATTTTACAGAATTTATAGAAATTTTTGGGTCGTTACGTCATTTTCGAGAAATGTAACTTAAGAAAACCTGTGTACGCCTACAAAGACATTCAATAGTTGTGCGTAATGATTGGTCGACTACCAATCCATACTGGGTTCGCGTGGATGACTAATGCCTATATACCTTATACGGGTACCTTGTATCTCTCGGTCATAATGACGCAAATATGTCAACCTAACCAAAATAGTTTTATTTTGAACCTTTTGCTCTGGAAACGTTTGGATCGTGGGTTCGTGGGGATCATGTACCCATTGTGCATACGTGATTTAGTTTATATACCTATTAATTACTTTTTGAGGTAAAAGCTTGTCGTACCACATAAAGACTACTTTTTTTTTAAATTCGTACATTACTAATGTACGAATCTTTGGACTTGTGCAGGCAACGTTTGAAAGCTTTTTATATTGTCTATGGCCCTATCACATGACCCCTTTTATTTGTCCCCGTGATCAAATTGAGAAAATTCAAAAATAATTAGGCGCAATGGCAATTACTAAAGTTGAAATTGACATTCATGACATACATGAAAATTCTCTTGATAACAGGTAAAGTGTAGTATTTGTTTTATAAACTGTTTTGTTCGTTACATAATTATGGATAGACACTATCGAAGGTCATCTTCTAATAATTTTGTAACTTGGCATGCGAAAGAGCCCTTGCTCGACTTGTATTGGTATTAGATTGTCTTATGTTTATATCCTATATTTATTTACAGTGCCGACAGCGAATATCTAGGAATAGTGGATGAGGGTTCCTTTGGTGAGTAAACAAAATAACATTCTGTGCCAATAGGAATTTGTTTACTAAACAGTCTCTTGGTGTATCAATTTAATTAACTGATAGTTATTGAATTAACTTTAAATTCAATTATAATTCCTTTCAGGCCCTGAAGAGAGATCACATTTAGTGACACAGTCATATTTAGGAGCAAATGAAAACAGTGATACTTATGATTTTCGGGAACTACGTGAGTTTGTCTGAATGAATTTCTTTGAATTAACACATAGAAATATTTAATCAAGAATATAGTTTTTTTGGTTCTGTCGCTTACTGAATCTAAGTAATAATCGTCACAAATGGATATTAAATATATTAAAGCTCCATATTTTTGGTGTTACATTTAAAATTAAATTGGTTACAGCTACCCCTTTAACCTACAAAATAGTGCCGTTGACTGGTGAGGACACAACTACTGACATGGCATCACATTCACCATCACATGGTAATGTTTTTGTCATAATTACTTGTATCATGTTTATTAGATTTTTACTATATAAATTTCATAGGGAGGTTTTCTTGCTTGGTTAGGCTATTGATATCAATTTGTTTTAAATTGGTAATGTAATATAATTAGAATATGATGCCAAAATATATATATCCCACTTATTGGCCCTTTTCCTCAACAGATTTGAAGTAATATTTATAAAAAACTTGAAAGAGTCATTAGATGTTTATTGTTATACTGTTGACAGGTGTTTACAAACAGCAAAAATGTGAATAGGTAATAGTATTACATATAATGATATGTATTTTGATTAAAGTGTTAACTCCATAACCACATTAAATGTTATGACAAATTTTATCATTGTCACATATGACCAATAATGATGTAATTTTTATTTTGTTACAGAGTATTATGTGATAAGCAATCCAGTAGAGGTATTTAGGGCACCAGTAGCACAAAAGAAACCAAAATCAAAAGATATTATACAAGCAAAGGCTGTAACAGCGAAAAAGGTAAATAAAGGGAACCATTTTAGAATTACTTACAGCACTAGACTAAGTGAAACACTTATGTTAATTTTGAATATTATATTTTATACTATGTTTTTTATGATTACTTGTTGACTGTAAGATCATTTTGTCTTTGCATTTCAATAATCACTATTTCAGCTGCAAACTTCTTAATTTTCGTTATTGAGGAGTTTCAGACTGTTTTGATCAGGGTGGAGGATCACTCCACCCTGATCAAAACAGTCTGAAACTCCTTTGTTCCTTGATATTAGTTGTAATCATCAGATAGTCTTGAAAGCCCTCTTTCACATAATTTTTATATTATGACTAGAACTGTTGCAGATTGTTAATTTATAATATGCAAATTTGTAGATACTAAATAGCATTATAATATGGATATAAATTTGAATAAATTTTATTTTAAGAATTATTTCTTTTTTTTATTTAGCTCATTAAACGTCCCACTCGAGGGGCGACGCCTACTGTGTAGGGTGATTAGGCCTAGCTAGTTTTTTTAATTATCAATGTACAATAGTAATTCAATTGTGGCTATATATTTATTTTAGCGTGATGATAAAAGGCGTGCAACACATAATGAGGTGGAAAGGCGGCGAAGAGATAAAATCAATAGTTGGATAACAAAACTGGCAGCATTGGTGCCCAACTCTGGCATGCCAGATTCAGCTAGTAAAGGAGGCATCTTGGCGAAGGCATGTGATCACATTACGGACCTACCACAAACAAAGAAGTATGTATTCTATCTTTTTTACTTCAGTTAACTCTTTAACTAGTTGTGGGATTTTGTTCAGTTTTAAAAAAACTATTATACTTTTGTCTGTGATGGCATCCGAATAAGACATCTGACTATAGATCTTCTACTGTCTTAATTTGTCACAGTTGAACATTATATACGTATTTCAATTCTCAAAGTTCAATATTCAATAGAAAGTTTGAAAAATACAATGTCAACAAAGACAGTATCATAAGGCCAACTCCTAACAAATTGTCATGTTACAGCATACCAGCAATTATGCTTTTGGTGTAGCTGGGTTTGAGCTAAGTGTGAAATTACTGGATATGACCATATTCTTCTTCTTCAGCGTGTTTTCGCCCACCGGGTATACACCTCTCCAACTTGCCTCTACTCGGAACACCACCCACTTGTCGTCTCCCTCCGCCAAACTGGGATTAAGATATCCTTATCATTGGACCATCTGGCGGGTGGTCTGCCTACACTTTGTCTTCTGGCTATCCGCGGTGCCCAATCTAGAACTTGCTTACTCCATCGCTGCTCCATATTACAAGTACATAATTACACTACTATGATGTTTCAAATTTGTGCTGTCAACAAATAAATACCCTTGCTACAGGTGATGTTTATAGTTTAAAACTGAATGCTACCTGAGTGTACTTCATTCTTATGAAACAGTTATCTACTTTAAAGTCTATCATGGGAAGACAATACAAAATCTTTTGGTTGTGGAGACAGATATCTTAGAATATCTTGTTTCAGGGTTTAGACAGACTAATAGTAAAATTATGAGATTCAATCATTTGAAGTATCCACCCATAAGCTTATCACACTTGCCAAGTAAAGCAATGTAGTCATAATTGTCTAAGTAAAAAAGTAAGTTACCACATACTTTCTGATTATAGACAATGGTCTCACTACTTACCATGTCAAATAGCCTGTTTGTTTAGATGGTATTATCTTCATTTGCATTGATTATACATCAAAATACCACTATTGTTGACTATATGTACACATGTTTTAATTGAGTATCTAGTTTTAAACATTTTTATTAAATTTTATGAAATATTTTGAGGGTATTGAATGATCTTATCCAACATATCAATATTTTATCTCTATTTGAATCGTGCATACCCTTGCTTGATTCAAACCCACCACTTCAAAATTGATTTTTTTAAAGCACCCTGGTCAGAACTCGCACCTGAGCGTCATTGAACGAAGAAAACCGACAAATGATAATTCTTCTCCATCAATGCCGCTCTACGCCCGTCCCCTAGACAACAGATGTTTGGTCTCTTATACCCGGTAATTTCACGAGCGAATGTTACGATTAATTTTTTAAAGTCAATAATTTGTTTTATTTCAGATTAGAAAAACTAGAAGTAGAAAATGAGAAACTTCTTCTAGAAATCATGAGATTGAACCAAGAATTAGCAGAAGTCCGAAAAGATAACATTTCAATGAGAAATCAGCTAGCTGACACATGCATAGTGGTTAATCAGAGGCCAAAGGGTCAGAAGTCTTAGTTTTTACTGTCCCAGCGGGCATAGAATGGAACCGTGAACTTAAATCAAGGTGCTGATAGAGCTAAGTGTGATTTGACTATGTAGTGTTGTCATAGGAGCTAAACCTTGTTTTTAACCTGGCAATACTGAACTGAGAAAGTTGCCAGGTTACAACTCAATAGATTCCAAGATACGGAATGGAATGTAGGCTATGAAATGTTGGGATGTGTGGGTTATAATAGTAGAAGCAGCGTGAATTAGAGTATCTAATATTTTTTTTGTGAATATGTTTTGTTAAATTTATTAGGATAAGTTTCGTTTGTAAATTCAAAATTTTGTTACCACTGAATGCCAATGTTGCCAAAAGAGTTAACAACTACAACTAGTAGTAAGTCATCAATTACAAAAAAATATGACCCATTTGCTGATGATGACTGCCAGAATTTTTAAGAAAGTGGAACTGTGTAGTGTTAACAAATTCAGGTCATGTAGGACATCGAATAAAACTGTTCATAAGGCCTTGCTACTACAACTAATTTACGAGTGATGTTAGTGACAAAGCGAACGGAATGTTTGTAAGAACGCTTAAATGGAGTCAGATTAGTCGTTAAGTCGGATCGGGCGATGAACGTGTGTGCCGACATAGGTACTAATGTAATAAATTATTGAACAAAATGTTACGAGTCTTTCAATAGGATAACTTACACAGTATATGAAAAAATATGCAGATACATTTTTATACTTATGGTAATTTGTACAAATCGTTTTGGAGCCCATTTGCACTAAACTAAATTTAACTAAAACCACTTATACACAAATAATATATTTTTAAATTGTTATTATGAATTTCTTACTAAAATATAATAAAAGGCGAATGGATCAAAAATGTAATGTTAACAGTTTAGTTTTAGAGCTGAGTTTGCTTTAAGTTGATTAATCATAAAAAAAACAAATATTTTATTTTGAAATTGAATGAAGAGATCAATGATAGTATATTTAAATAATTAAGATTTTTTTTTTGTTTGCAAGATGATATTACGAAAATGTAAAAATTTATAATGGTTTATTAGTAAGACAACCTACATTACTTATGTGCTCTTGGGTCCAAACATTCATTGAACTTTACTAAGTTGTAATAAAGTTGTTCTAATTATACATGTTATAGGTATAGTTGTTGCTTACCATTGTGTGAGTATTGTCAGTAGCAATCATTAGTTACATATGTTGTTTTGTTTTTATCACAACAAATTGTATTGCATTTAAAACAAACCATATCACTTATCAAATGGCAGTATCGTATGAAGTTATTTCAAGGATTGGTATAACTACAGTGGTAGTGCAGGCCACTGCCTGAGGCTAAAATGTATAGTGAAAGAAAATTTTATCTTACAAATTTATCAATATATAATAAGGTGTCAGTTAATATGATGAATAACAGAGCAGTTATGCTTTTTGGTGTAGCTTGGTTTTGAGCTTAAGTGTGATATTACTGGATATGACCATATTCTTCATCTTCTTCAGCGTGTTTTCGCCAGGTAGTTCCCGCTCGTCACCCCTCAAAGTCAAAGTCAAAAACATTTTTTTCAAATTAAGCTTACAAAAAGTACTTATGAACGTCAAAGAATATACAAAAATATGATAAAAACGATTAAAATACTAAACTAAAAATATGAGTTTTGATGCTTTGTAAAAAAAAAAAGCACATCAGTGGTTTGGCCTGTTGATGCCCCTAGCTATAGTATTCAGTTTCTATAATGTTTGGCTGTGCTTAGATAAACATAGTTTATTGTTTATCTAAGGCTAGGAAATGTAACATCAGGGTATATTTTACTTGCTGCTTGTTTATTTATTTAATTAACTTAAATGAGATTTCGAACAGGAATAGAAGAATGTTTTGTTTTGGATTTTACACATGATAGCAAGTTAGCCATGTTAAAATTACCCAAAGGAACAGTATTGATATATCGAAACATTTTCATATACATATTTCTTTGCTAACATATTTGAAAATCTTTTTCACACATAATTATCGAGTTATGCTAAAGCTAACAAAGAACATTCTTGTTTTTTATATCTAAATAGGTACAATAAAATGCCTTTTAGTATCGTTTATGTACCAGGTATATTAATATGATATAGATACTGCCATTTCATCAATTTGTTTTTTATTTTTTTATTCAGAGCAGATGATAAATATAATCAGGTGTTGTTTAATACATGTGTTTTATTTTAGCCAAAAGACATCTCAGACTTTCCTACATGCCATTATTCATAATGAGATATATCATCAGATCATCACGTACTAGGTAGGTTATATATATCAATATTTTACCCCATTCAACAAAATAAAAATAACGTTAATTAAATTAGGTATATTATGAGTTAAATGAAAACTAATCAAGTTTATTCAGTTTAGCCTATTTTACTTATGAATACACTCAAGTTAACATTGTTTGACTGCCAAACAAGTAAAATAATATTTTCATGTAGATAAGGAATAGTAAATAGAAAGCTTGTAATCAAATATAACGTTAAACGAAGAAGCTACCGAAGTATATATATATCATTTTAAAATATAACAACAAACAACGTAAGTGAGTTTGATATCGATACACGCGATCGATGTGGACTTCAGCACTTATACTATCAGACGTCGTGCGGGCAGTGTTGCCACCTTAGCTTTAGGAATGGGGCTTATTGTGAAGGTAAAAAGGGCTAGATGGAGCTTAAAAACCCGCTTAACCATACATATTTACTGATAAGTAGAATTTGTGGCAAGACGTAGAGGAGTTACATCGTGTAGATTCAGGAAACTTTATGTGGTCGTCTTGGCAACATTTTACATAAAATGTTTTGGTGGGATTTCATTTCTTTTTGTAAGTTGCTAGACAGTTTTTATTTGTTCTTAAATACATACTTGTTTTTTTTTGGTTACTTTATACAGTCCCGTGTAAACTTTCATGTCGTAATTCATAAAACTGGTGAATGTCTCGTATAAAAATTAAAATAAGCCCCCCTCTCCCACTTTAGGGAATTGGGGATGAAAATCCAATAAATTCATAATTGTTTTGTTGGTTATATACTTAACTTAGATTACATACCAAATTTCAGCTTTCGCCCGTGGGGGTTCCGCAGCAGCAAGTAACATAAAAATTTTTACTCAGGCACTACAGCTTCAATAAAAAAAAAATAGTGGTTCACCGTTTTCCACGTATAAAAAAACTACTCACCAGAAATCGCTCAAACTAAATTTCATTATTAGATTCTATGGTAATGTACATTATAATTTTTTTTCGATTTAACAACCTAGTTTAGAAATTAGAGGGGGGACACAATTTTTTCAACTTTGGAGGCGTCTCTCGCGCAAACTATTCAATTCATAAAAAAATGATATTAGAAACCTCGATACCATTTTTCAAGCTCTACACATTGATATCCCACGGGGGTGTTCGATGAAAAAAAAATTTTTGAGGTTCAGTTCAATGTATGGGGAAAACCTAATAGCGGTTCACAGAATACATATACGTGCAAAGTTTGAATAGTGTAGTGATTATAGTTTCGGAGTTAAAAGGGGTTGTATTATTCGGACGGACGGACAGACAGACAGACAGACTTGACGAATCTATAAGGGTTCCGTTTTTGCCATTTGGCTACGGAACCCTAAAACGCCGAATCACTTTAAGAAAAGGTAGGTGTGTCCGCCCCTGTGATTCGCTTGCTCGTCTTTAAAGGGGGCACAGGAGTGGTAGTGTATACAACATGAAGAATAAAAAAGTATATTATTTTCACGATTGTACGAAAATATCTATAATAGTTTCTTGTCCTATTAAACTAGGTATATCTTGTAGTTCATCTATTTCCGGCACCTTAATATATTCAACTTCTTCGGCCTTAATTTTATTGTCTCGTTTTAACTTTGCTTTCGCACAAAGCGACTTCTTCATATGACGCGTTAAACCAGACCTTTTAACGAAATTTTGGCGACACAACGAGCATTGGAACGGCTTCAATTTCCTAGATTCTTCTGTTTCCTCCCTCTTCTGAATACAAAGCTTAGAGAAGTTTATATGCTCTACTAAATAAGTCTTTGTTGAGAATTTTTTAGAGCAATAGTGACATTGAAATGGTTTCTCGTCTGAAAAGAAAAAAAGATAAAATTACTGACATCAGAAGTTTTATGAAATTAACTAAAACTTGTTAACCGGTTTATAGTCATTCTCAATGCTAAAATAAAAAAGATATCAAGACGCAAGTGCAGGACTTTCTTCTAGCCGATTGACCAACCTCTTGTAAATTCGAATTCCCACTTCACTAAGTCAGCGGACTCGATTATAATTGCTAAATGGCCTTTACAGCTTCACTAGGTAAGTGGCGAGCGCAGGAGGCTTAAAGTTAGCAGACTTTAGGGTCTGTTTACATGGGAACAAAATAAGGTTAAATAGCCGATTTTTACAAATGTGTAAACAAAATATTACCTGTGTGTTTTCTCATGTGGACAGCAAGCTTATATTTAGCCGAATAAGTATTTTTGCATATGGTACAGGAAAAAGGACGTTCACCCGTGTGTCGCCTGTAAATAAAAATACAAAATAAATTACATGCAAAATTATTTTACACAAATGCTCTTTAACAAAATTCCTGGTTTGAGTTACATTTCTTTTTTGTTTTTATTGAAAAACGAGATCTTAGACATCAAGTTTATGGTATAAATAGTCTTTTGGTTCCATTGACGAAAGGTAACCCCTTTCGACGGCCCCAGCTCGACAATTATATGATTTGGCTTTTATTGGGGCAAATAATACCTACCTAGAAATCCTAGAATGGTTTTAGTGCTGTGGTGTATATCTTTCAGAAAAAAAAAACACTTCTCTGTACCTTATTGATCTTAAGTAGGTATTTTACAATTCATTTTTATATCAACAAATGAAAGTGACAATTTTATTTTCTCCCCTAATTTTAAATAATAAACAGTAGGTACCCTTATACGATTTCTGTATATTGTAGTATTCTTAATACAATAAAATCTTACCTCATGTGTGTTTGTACTTCTATCGTCCTGTAAAATCCTTTGCCACATATTTCGCATTTGAAAGCGTAGTTATTGGTATGTCTTCTAACATGCACAGCTAAATTACTTGAAGTCGTGAAAATTGCCCCGCATATACTGCAAATGTATTTCTAAAAAATGCGATTCAAATATCAGTAATCAGCGTATTATATATTGTGTGTATAAAGAATTATCTATCTATGTTAATGAGGTTGGTTTCCGCACTTAGTTCGTGCAGTGGACCATTTTGCGAGAGTCATGGCGGCCTGCTGGGGGGTAACCACAGAAAACAGTCTTGTTAGTAATGATATGTGCGCATTTTTGTACCAGAAAAGACGAAGTAATATTATTGTAACACTGTTTTAAGAGACGGCGGTAACCCCCCCTGTTCACTCCAGCTACTACAGTGTACTTTATCTATATTCTCACAGATTAAGCAGGTGATTTGTATTGGTTGCCAAGTAAGCTACTAGGGTTTCGGGTTCGATCCCACTGCAGTGCAAACATTTGTGTCTATGTTTGCAATAGTATGGGTACTTTCTATTTATAATATGTATTAAATGACCCATTTATTAAGACGCATTTAGACCCATTTTATTATTTGCCGACCGATTGCACTAAATTGGCCGTCAAATCGTATTTACAAAAAAGTATATAAAAATGTTTATCTGTTGCTGAGTTTACTTATTATAGGATTAATGCTTAGTTTGCTGTAGTCCTTTACACCTAGTTAACCGTCATAGTTGCTTATTCAAATCCATATATGGCATATGGCATCCCGGCGGTTTAAGGTTTTTTGTCATAAGTAAATGGCATGGTCAGTGCGCTCACCTGGTGGTGAGTGATATGCCTGACCATGACAGATGCAGTGTTGAAGGAAATTAATGACAGTAGGTAGTCATTCTTTTCCGTCAACACTGCCCTGCGTCCATCACTCAAGACGATAGATGTAAGGTCGCTTATACCTGGTAATTTTACTAGCTACAGTGCCCTCATCCCATAACGAAGAAGTGTAAAACACTCCTATTTCACGGGACCATATCTGCAGTGCGGTGGCACCTACCTAGACGATTCAGTACCGAGTCTTACCACCTATTAATTAAGGTACAAAGTTATTAATAACGTGTTTTGTTTAAAAAATTGATGAATAGTTTGTTAAACAAATTACATACCCTTCCATTCTTAACACCCGATTCGGCAACGGTGCTATTGTTTGGATTATTGTGCATTCTCAAATGCAATTTATAATTCGAATTGGTAGAAAATTCCAAAGCGCATATCTCACATTTGAACGTAACTTTTTCTTTCTGAAAACAAAAATTTCAAAAATATTTTAGTAGTTAAAAGTTAAGTAGATATTAAACCATAAACAGTCTGCAAATAAAATTATTAAACTACTGTGTCAGTAACTGTAGAGCGTCGGTAGCTCAATGGTGTGGACTGTTGGCTTCCGATAGGGAGGGCGCAGACTCAAATCCCGCTCCGTACCAATGTGATTTCGCATTTCGAAATTATATGTACGTTATCCGACATTCTTACAGTGAACGAAAACATCGTGAGCAAAAGTGCGTATGCTTGCGAAGAAATTCAAAGGTTTCGGAAAAGATTCAAATGGAGTCGGCCGATCCAAGTTGGGCTCGCGTGGACGACTGCCCTTAGACTATACAGCCTATACGGGGAGCTCGTGCCCCGGTGGGGACGTTTAATGAGCTGATGATGATGAACTGCAGGTCACAGGTCTTCCCTTACAGCATTGCTATGGGATGATTGGGACAACTACCTACAACATATTAGCCAAATTGGACCAAATTATTTGATGCTTGACAACCCATTTGGTGTAATGTTTGAGACATCGACTATCACACCAACGGTTCGCTCGCAGGGCAGTACAAACATTTTTTATGCATGAAGATGTCTGTTTGTCTGTCTGTATTGGTGTGGGTATTTTCTATGTATAACATATCTATCATGTATCTATTTACAAAAATAAAAATATACATTGCTCAGTAACTATACTACTAACTAAGCTTCACGCTTAACTTGGGCTAGATGGCGCTGTTTGATGTCAGTTCATATTTGTATTATTCAAATCTAGGAGAACGCGCTTTTATTTTTTAGTATTCAATTATTTTAACGCAAACTTTACTCACCATATGTTTTTTTAGATGGTTAGAGTAATTCCCGCGATCATTAAATGATTTCCCGCAAAAATTGCAAATATTTATCTTATGTTTACTTTTCTTTCTGGGGAATTTAATATCATGTATTTTTGTCAAGTGAATCTTCAATGCTTTCAGCGTTTTAAACTTTTTGTCACACTGTTTACACTCACAGTTATCCAAATCATATTTTAGTACCAGAGGTAACTCTACTTTGTCAGCAGACAAATTTTCTTCTAAATCTTTACCATCTTCTTTCAGGAACTCTTTTAATACGTCAATCTCATCTTCCGCGCTTACCGTCTTAAAAACACATTCTTCAACCTTGTCCGTTTCATTATATAGTTTCTCTCCGAACAGTATATTGTTTATTGTAGGCGTTGATGCTCCTTCCCCGTATACTGTAACATCATAATTTTTATTGGAGTATTACTGGAGTTTTAATTTTTAATAGCTTTATGTTAATACATAATACGTATGTATAAATATGATATTATCATAGCATGTGATTAGTACTTTGAAAAATTCAATTACATTAAATACATATTTTTAACCACGTCTTAAATACAAAAGTGTATACAGAGTAGTACGTAAGCCGAATCACATTACGCTATCACTAATATTCCCAACATAAAAGGATTTTTACCTTTACTAAATTTCTGGCGTTCTCAAAATATTAAGTTAAAATCAAAATCTATTTCAATCTAGTTTCATGTTTAGTGCCCACAGAGTTAGTGACTCATCTGATATCATTTTTCGTACATGTTGCTTAAGTTATGTTATGACAAGTATTTGTATTATTGTTACTTCTTTATTTGGCTTTAAAATATTACGATACCAATTTTCATGTGGAACAAAGTATGCAGGCATAGGTTAAGAATTGCCTACACTTTGAATATGATTACCAAATTGGAAGGGATCATATTTAACAATTGAAGACAATACATACTATAAGGAGATGATGTCAATAATTCTAATGATCAGTGAATGAATAATAAGACAGATCAAGTGAGCGAAACTGACTTTTAGATATGAATGAAATATGGACTAGGACTAAGAAGCCGAAACTTTGTATGACAGTTATTACTATCTGTTCGAATCTATCTGATCTGAATGTATCTGTGTATATAATAATATATAATATAACTATTAGCTTATACATACCTGCAGCTGGTGACACTAACAATTCATCTAAACAAAATTCTTTGTTTGTCTCATCTCTCAAAGCTGCTTCCAAGTTTTTATCAATTGTATCAACTGTGGGTTGAACATTTTCACCATGCTTAATATTCACACTCGCTTCAAATATGGGATCTTGAACTGGTACGATAGAATTGCTAATGATTTCTTCCAAAAAATATTCTGGTTTGAAATCAGGAGTATTTATTTTATGACTATTAACGGTATTATTTTCTCCTTCTAAGAGTTTTGTATCGGAATCTAAATCATGTTCATTACATTGGCCTGATGTATCATTAAGATCAATTGTAGAATTACTAAAGTGACTTGTACTTTTACCACATATTTGACTTTTGTTAGCCGTATGTTTTTGTTTTTTTAAGGTAGCAAAATCGGCGACAGTTAGTTTATTGTTTATTACATCATTTTGATAACTATCACTTTCAATTCGAAAGTCGTCTAAATTAATACTTTTCACTGCTGCATCTGTTTCTTTTGTATTCATCCCTATTTCTAAGGAATCAGTGTAGCTAAATGGTCCATTACAATGATTTAATATTTCTTTCTGATATCCCATATTTATACTTTCCAAGTTTACTTCTTTTGTTATAGCTGTACTTTTTACTAATGTTTCACTTTTATTTATCATATTTTTGTTATTGACCAAACTATCAAACCCAATACTATCGACAGCATTATTGATCTCATTAGTGTTCTGTGTGTTTAATTCAAATTGATTTTCCAAAGTATTCAAATCCGTGCTATTCACTGACATATTATCATTTTCAGTAACAACTTCTTTATTACTATCATCTCCTAAATTTATCTCAGTCACAAAAGCAACAGCTTTGTAATCCTTACTTATGGTATTACTAGGAACTTCGGATTCACTATCAAAATTATTTAAATGAACCTGTTTCATTCCTATATCATTAACGTTTCTTCTACTTATTTCATACTCCATGCCCAAAGCATTTATTTCCAACTTTTTAATAGCAAAGTCGTTTTTTATTGCATCAGTAATATTATCATCATTTTGAATGCTTAAATCAAAATTTTCTTCAACAGCCCTATTTTTTTCGATATTTTGATCGTTTGGTTTTAAATTAACTATTTCTTTAACGACACTTATATTGCTATTGTCAGCATTGCCATAGTGACGTGTTGGAAGTTGTTGAAAAACTTTTTTGGCATGATAATTTTTGTGTGTATCACTAATCTGTAATTCTTTAGTAGGAGTGTAACAGTGATCATTATTCAAGGAATGTGGTGTTGTAAATGGACTGAAACTAAAATATTACATATAAACATTACTGCAATTATTTAGTTGTCTCACACTTGAGCTTAATTATCCTTCTTGTCTTACCTGAAATCTAATCTCAAGTCTGAATTAACAGAGATGTCATCTTGAAGCCAGTGTGAATCTAAAGAGTCTTCCAATACATCTGCTTCCTCTTCTATCACTTCTTTTATTATTTTGGCCTCAGTATCAGGCATGATGCTATCTTCATCTTGAAGTATATCTGTCATAAAGTTACGGATACTTGTGCAGGTAGAATCTGAAAATTGAATTCATTGTAAAATAATGTCGAATGCATCATCTAAATATTTGACTTTCTAACCAGAATGTGATTATTAGAGCCCGGCAATAAACTACAAAACAACATTACCATTATCATCCTCTCGTTTACGATTCACAGGCGTACTGTTTCCACTAAATAACGGAAATCTGAAATGATAAGAGTAATCTAATTTATTAATCTAACATATTTTTTAAATGTAAATTTAAAATACATGTTAATTTATAACTTTACATTATTATATTAAGGATCTTTTTAGTCAAGATTTTTTATAAATATCTTGCCTAGGAAGTATTAAAGCAATTTAGTATGCTTTTATTAAATTTCTTAATATTATTGTAACCCTTGTCACAATGGAGAAAGGAGTACTACATATAAATATTATCTTTGAGGAGATCAAACCAATAAATACACAGTTCCTCATATTTACACAGCATCACCTTTTGCCAATTTAAGCAGACGCTTGTAAGAAGGTGTTAATCAATAGATGAACATACACAAATAATTATACATACTTAATAACAAGCACTTACTTTAATTTATCATCACAGTTTTTAAGGAATGTAACAAGATCTGTCACATTATCTCCAAGATCTTTCATCCTAAAAAAGTTTTTTATCCTCCTTTCTGATATCCGGCATTGCTTCTTGAACTTGCAGGACATCTTCATATTAAAGTAACAGTCTTTGCAAAGTTGGAATGTGAATGCATCATTAGATTTAACCTGCAATACAAAAAAAAAATAGTTTAAAAGCAACAACATCATCCAATTTGGTGATTTAGATCCAAGATAATGTCTTATTTTTATAAGAAACCTAGGTTCTTAAGTGAAAGCAATAAGTTAACAAAAGCAAATCAATAAAAATACTGGCAAACCTACCCAAGCCTTCCTCATCGATGATTAAAAAGTACATTACATTTAATAAAAGTACACAATAACTAAATAACACAGTTCAGTGAGTTGAACGCCTGTATTATGGGTACCAAACAACGGATAAACATACTTATATCCATTTTTTTGTAAATACATATATATTATACATAGAAATTTATAAAAAAATGATATTAGAACCTCTTTATCGTTTTTCAAGCTCTACACATTGATATCACAGGGGGTTGCGATGAAAAAAAAATTTTTAGTTTCAGTTCAAACCTGAAACTAAAAAACTTTTGGGGAACCCCAAAATATATTAATTATTTTTCAATTTGTTGTCATAACATAATAGCAGTTTACAGAATACATATATTTACAAAGATTCAATAGTGTAGTGTTTAAAGTTTCGGAGAAAAAAGGGTGTGACATACGGACGGACAGACAGACAGACATGACGAATCTATAAGGGTTCCGTTTTTTGCCATTTGTATATGGAACCCTAAACATATAATCATGATAAGAGCGTAGAAATATGACGACCCCATCGCCCGCTGATAGATGATTTTTCTGTCAGACACCGCAAGGCTTGTGGCAAGCTGTTGGATTGTAGCGACACCACGGACTCAACTATATCCAACCTTCCGGAGTCGCTACCCAAGGTCAGGCCTCTCACCTCAGTAATCCTGTGAAGTTTTATTCTGCGGAACTAATTGTTCCAAAGAAAGATTTGTAAGGTTATTTTTATGCCATTTTGAGTAATTTGATGTTTCGTAGCATAAGAACAAAGTTTATTTGGGGTTTATCTCCCCCTCCTGTTCTCCAAAATAGTGGGGTACTAACATTCTTTTCATTTCGAAAGTGTTATTAATTTAATTAGTAAATATTTTTTTCTTATAAAAGGTTGCCCCCTGCAAAAGGTTTCCGCAACCCTTTTGCAGGGAGGCTCCCAGCTCTCCACCCACCCACACCCGAAAAAACAATAACAACAAATATTGGGTCTAAAGTCCTTCCAGTCTTTATACCTGGCAGGGGCATCGTGGGTTGTATTATATTGTGCATTCTGTGATGGTATCAGCAATGTGTAAAGATTAACATTCGAAAAAGGTCCTCTGTGCTGTTGGTTTTAGCCCCACACAGACTTCCAAAGGACCGAGCCACTATATAGCCTGTGAATCTACAGGATTTCGGAAATAATAATAATAATATGCATGACGACCTTAATGAAACAACCAAAAATCCCATAACTAGAAAATTATTAAAATAAGAGAATAAACTACTGCAAAATAATTTGAATTGGAATCTATGGGTGATATTAATACAAAATTAACATTAAAATAACAGTACTATACATCACCTGTATGCCTGTGGCATAAACAAATAATCTCCTATTTTTCTCAGTATAATGTAACAATGCCGCAGGATCATTAAATTTGACTAGACATCCTCTGCAAAATCCTTCTAACAGCTCATCGTGATTCGCTTTGATATAATTCATTTTGTTGTTTATTATTTGTAACGTGTTATCAACAAAATATATATAGTTTTAGGGCTTCTAAAATAATGTGTTTGAATTTGTATTTTGTAGTCGGAATTGACACTGACATTCCTGACATCACCGTATTTTTTTTTATTCGATCAATTTTCGGCTAGGAACCATAAAGACATGGAAGGACGACTAAAATAACAACTGCACTGCATATCTTCATTCCTTTTTTCCTTAAGGTATTTAATAGTGTGTGAGAAAGAGACATGTGTTACGAGTCGTTTCATTACCTGGTACGTTGTCACAACTTGATTGATGAATTTGCAAGTGATGGGAATGAATTATTATATTTTATCGATAGTTATTGTATCTGAAAATACCGATAATGTGCTCTAGCGTAGGTACGAAATATTTGGTTTCGATATGGAGGTCGTGGGTTCAATTCTCACGGGATTACTATTATGTAAGCTTCGATGGCGTCCTTCTCGAGGTTGTGCAAGAATATGTTTCCTTAGACCAAACTATTCAACTTGGCCATGACAACTTTGTGAGGGAAACTAAGAGGAATCAGTTGGGCTGGGCGGCATTTGACAAGTTACGTCAGGTCTTCACGTCGACGATTCCGTAATGCTTAAAAACAAAAGTCTGAGCAATGCGTCCTACACGTACCAACATACACTGGTGAGACATTGACACGGACTACGAAACTGGTTCCCTAGTTATATGTCACTCAACGGTCAATAAAGGGGGCTATGCTCGGGGTTTCTCTTAAGGATAAAATCAGATTTACTAGGTAGAGACTCGATACTGAGTCATCTAGGTAGGTACTAACGCAGTGCTAGATATCGTCCCGTTAAATAAGATAAGGGCACTGTAGCTAGTAAAGTGACCTAGCATCATCACATTACATACCTCAAAGATAACTGTATATCTCCACTATTTGATGGATCTTATTATACACGGTAATACGCACTGGTCAAAACCTTTTGTCTTTAGACACTGAGGAATATTAGACGTGAAAACACAGTCATTAAAATGAGAAAGAAAGTGGTTCACAGTTAATGACGTAAAAGGAACGTTTCCATATATTTTGTATGAGATTATTGATGTGTGACGTCATTGCTCACTTTTGTAAATTGACCTAATATTTATTGGTTTCGGTGTATTTTAAAATACAATATTGCAAATAAACAACAGTGATCAATAAAACGACATATAAAATAAGATAGATAGATATGATTCTTTATTGCACACCAAAAAAGAGATACATATTTAACAACAAATGAAGGGAAATAATGCAATTCAGGCGGCTCGAATCGTCTAATCCACTCTTGTTTCATCTTTTCATACTTTGGAAAACTGTAATATTATAATAAACCTTAATATATCTGCTGATGTTGCTTCGCCGAAAAGCCTAACTAAAATATCGATATGTAAAAGCCACATCACTAGTTGAACGAGCACACAAAGATAAATCACTATCTGAGCGCAAATTAAACAGAAAATATTTTTCTTATAATCAGGAGCCGCCAAACCACTGACAGTACTATCCGGCCATGTGAGTAAGGTGTCAAACTGTTTTTAACAATCTTTAAGAATGCACGTCAAAATGTGATTTTGAATTTAGTCGTATGCTAAGTCCAATGACATAACATTGTATTGAGTCCACTGACAGATGTGACGACCTGCTAATTATGAAACTATGTTCAGTTTGCAGTCTCATTTTCGCCTACGCAAAATCGTGTAAGGAGTGAGAGCATCAGGTATACGTTTTAATCGCTATTTTAGCCCGGATTCCATGCTTTAGTCATAATTCTATGATTTTCGGTATTCACGCGTTCCATTTGAAGCCGGCGAAAGTCATACATTATTCGGCCTCGTTATAAGTATGTATTTTTTTAAATAATTAATGTAGAAATGAGTGATGAACATGATGATAATAAGTAGTGATAATGATGAATGAAATATGAATACCTTCCCTTCCCCACGAGTTTATTAATTGATTAATAAAAAACAATTAATATGACTTTGAAAATCAATTATAAAAAAACAATTTTACGAAAATAATAATCGATTAAAAGAAATATCGATTATTTTTTAACATCCCTTCTAGAGATAGGCAATTATTAAAAAAAACTTATTTATGACAAGGCAGTATAATTATAAAATGATGACCTTAGCCTGTTCCTAATGAAAAAACAACATAACAATATCGGACCTGTCACTGTGTTGTGACATCATTCTTGTAAATAAATAAACCAAACAGCAATCACTATAGCAATAAGGTTTTTAAAATGGATACAAAATTGAATTCTGAAGTAGTCGAAGTGACAATTAACAAACCAGGACGAGTGTTGCATTTTAGTGACGGTGTCGAGGAAATTTTAGAGGAACACCAAGTAACCGAATTAGCCACTGAACCAAAACATGAAGAAACTGTCGATCCGGTGAGACGTTACTTGCTTAGCTAAAAGACATTTTATTACATATTTCATGTGCGTTCATACTAGAATTAAAATGAAACTCCAAATGTTATGTCTTGATGTCCATTACTTGAGTTCTTTGTCCAATAGAAAAATCTGTTACCTTGAGTTGTTATTCATACAAGGTCGCTAGGTCTGTTATAAAGACCACCAAAGCAAACATGACTCATGCTGATTTTAGTAGGAATAAGCGAATATATATTTTTAGTTTTTATATTTTTTTTTACAGAAAACATTGGATTGGGGTCCATGGCTTGGGCACTATGCATGGAAATCTGGATCAAAAGTGTTAAATGCTGTAGATTATGCGGGAGAATCACTAGCTAACTTCTTTGGTATAACAACCCCAAAATATCAAATTGAAGTAGATGAGCATGAGAGACTGCAAGAGGAAAAGCGGAAATTGGATGAGGAATCATCAGGTTGGGTGCCTAAGGATGCTGGTGGTGATATACCTTTGGTATTGAATGAACCACTAAAAGTTTATGACAGCACTAAAAGTTAAAAAAAATACTATATGTTTATACCCTTGATGATCAGCGTTTATATTCTTGTGTATAGTTAAGGAGTTTTCTACTGTCTGTTAGTCTGACTAATAAAACTTCTGATTTTGTATCATAATTAAAATGACTAAGATTTTTTGTATTATATTTATATTCAGGGTGTTTCAGTATCATTTTTACTTCCTGAATACTACATTCAATAATGATGTACCTTACTAAAGAATGATGATATTATCTTTAGTTTGTAGTATTACTATATAATATACTAACAAAAACACTGGCTTAATAATTGTATGTGTTGTAACTGTATTCTTGTAGATGTTTACCAAAACAATATAAGTTAAACTTATATTATGGATGCATTGTTTTTGTTAGGATAAGGAATCAAAAACATTCTTGTGTTGTACAATTATTTATTTATGTTAATTTTGTTATTAATCTTACTACCTAATTTATTAATATACATTTATCACTTTTTTTTGTTTTATTTTATATTGATAATGAACCACAAACTACATGTAATAGAATGTTAAAGTTCTGCTTTTAGTAAATTCTGCTGAAAGGCTTCTGATGTGACAGCTTTCCAATACTCACTGGAGTAGTAGCAATGGATAATAGGGTAGATCCCTTGAAATAAACAAAAGGACGCCTTCCACCAAAACTAACCATACTCCATGCTTTACATACAATGACTTGTCATGACTGTAATCAATAGTAGTGTTTACCAGGAGTGGATACTATATGTGTTACAGACGAAATGGTTGGTTGCTAACTTTTTTTATCAAATAGCTCCGTCCGCTATATTTATATATAGTTTTAACCAATCATTGCTCAATGGCCTGTGAGAATTAAGATTCTATGTAGGTCTACACTCTACATCTTTAACTTAATACTTCTGATACTAATCAGATGTAACCATGAGTATTGATAATACTAATGTAGATATTCAAGAACATATAAATAAATATATTCTTATAAATTCCTTTTTATTGCATCCGAACTTTGAAAGTTTCTTACAATATTTTACGATTAATAATAAATCGGTGTTCATGTCGTGCATGTCGCATTTGCGTATGTTACATTATAACTATGACGTAGTGATTACAGCAAGTAGGTAGGATGCACTGGGTCAAACCTAGGAGTCCTAGGACAGATAAACAAATCTACTTAATTGATTAGTAATTAAAGCATATTAGTGACATCTGTTTCGGTACAGAAAATATACTAGGTCTAGTCTATGCCATCTAGTGATGAATAGAAGAAACTCATTCCCCTGTCTTTGATTTACGTTCTTTCTAGAACGTAAATGTTATGCACAACACTAGATGGCGTATAATCCGTAAACACTTCAATTGTTTTCATGCTGTGTCGAAAATAAAGAAGTACCTACATTTAAACTTCTGTTAAATTCTTTTCTTCTGTTTTCTACTTTTTTGATGTAAATTGGCAAGTTTTAGCAATATATTTTAATGGTCATAGGTGGTTTAAATTTTTCATAGTTATAATACCTATAACTTTAAATTTTAATATTGCGTGTAAAAGTACGATTCACGAAACATGACCACAACACTGAATCATTTTTTTGGTCCCTTTGGAGGTGCGGTGGCGGTGACGGCGAAAATTCTTGTAATTTGTTTATGGTTATGGTTTCAATATTCATAACAATAGGGTTCATTTTGCGCAAACGGTCGCCATTTGTTGTCGTCGGTAACGAATCGTAGGTACTATATATTATTGAATTTTAATTATGATAATGTAAAAAGGTACTTACTTACCTAATACCTACGTACCTAGTTAAGTATCTCCATATAAAGATACAATTTTGTGCAAATTGACGATGAAAGAAAGAAAAGTTTTTTCTTTGATAGTTTAAAAAGTTACCGACATAGCCCGCCGGATCAGCAAGTTGAAGTGGCAGTGGGTTGGTCACGTATGTCGCAGAACCGATGGCCGTTGGAGCAGACGTGTTCTGGGGTGGAGACCGCGTCTTGGCAAGCGTAGCGTAGGACGCCCTCTGGCTCGATGGACCGACGACTTGCGAAAGGTCGCTGGTGGAAGCTGGATGAGAAAAGCGGAGGACCGGGATATCTGGCGCCAAATGAGGGAAACGTATGTCCAGCAGTGGACTGCGATAGGTTGAAGAGAGAGAGAGAGAGAATAAAAAACAAAAAAGCTGTTACAAAGATGTAGGAACAAATGTGCCGCAGAATATGCACCTACCTACTAAGCATAAAGTTAAGGAGTCCGTAGATACTTTGACCCTGATCTTCCGTAGATCCCTTTATTGAGATAAAATAATGTATAATGAGACATTTGCCTTGACATAGTGAGATTTAATCATAAATCTCCAACATTTTATTTTTAATATTACTAACCTGGTATGTGAACGGTCACAGGTATCACCTATCTGTAATAGTTATCGCTGTTTACCTATGTACTTAATATACCTTCAAATGGAAACCTTTTACGTCTAGCCTGAATTTTACTTGGTCACCTTGAGATAACTCTTATCATGCTCTTCGTAGTAGAGGACACAGCTACACACGGCTACAAAATCTTATTTGCAAAATGTCCTATATAGCATCACATATACAATATAAAAACTGACTTCATTTGTAGTGCTTAAGGTTGGAATTGGTTTAACGTACGGTCATATTATAAATTACACCCCTGCAAAATTGGGATGCGTCGTAAGCAACGGGAACGCGGTCGTTAGAATTTCAACCTTAGAAAAGGTAATGTAAAGTTGAAAATCAGTTGTGTTGTAAGCATATGTTATTGTTTGTCGGTGTTTAGCATGTGATATGTCGAAATGTAAACGGTTCGAGCGCTGTCCGCAGATCAATATGCGTGTAAGCGTGTTGCGCGAGGGTGTACAGAGGCGCGCGATTGGCCCGCGTATGTTGGGCGGGGCCGTGTGTGGTTCGGGGCGCGTACGGTATGCTTTTGGCGCCAAATCTGCCATTCCATTTTCGAGTTTGGTGGCAAGTTGTCTTGGGAGATTTTTTTATTTATCTGCCAGGGCAGGGCTCGAGATTGTGCTGGGTTAACCAATGTAAAAAAAAAAATGATGGCATTTTAGTCAATCTGTAAAAGGTCACTACTGTACTATATTTTATTGTAAATTAGGAAGTTATCTATAAAATAGTTAAATCCTTTACATTGCTGTTATATAGGTACCTGCCTATTTTTTATACAGCTAAACGAACATAAATTTTGGTATTGCTTGCTCAGTTTAATTTAGTCTAAAGAAAATTAAAAACACAGGTTATTATTACTTTTTGCAAAACTTTCTCCAGTCAGGGTTAGAGAGTTCGCATCAGTACATGTCCAAAAGCAACACCAACCTATAGAAACAGAAGGTCTACATCATATTTATAAAAAATATAAACTATTTACTATAGTTTATAAATCTGTGGTGCCTACACTTAATTTTTTATACCTACCTAGTCTAAAATCAAAACTTAGCCTAAGGCAAGCAACTAAATTCATGTTTACACCTGGTTAAGCAATGTTCACACCTCAGGGAATAAGACGGGAGGGCTCCATTTTTATTTATGACTAACATGTTAATGGCGATAGATGTGCCTTATTTCTAACGGTAAAAAAGTATAATCATTAATTCTGGGAGTCATTTAAAAAAGCGAAAAGTCCTTTCAATAAAGTAGGTCAAAAAGGACGTTGCATTTTCATAGATATTGTCGGCTGCTCTGGCTTTCCTGCACTGCAAAGCTACTGATGGATAAATTGGACCGTAACACACCGTGCGGGACCAATGCAAGATAGCTCGATCGACGTGCTTTCCGAAGCTTAGATTCATCTATCTTTACATCATTATCAGCTTATTAGTACATCCCCACCGAGGGGCACGAGCCTACCCGTATAGAATGTATAGACCTAAGTCGTCCACGCGGGCCCAGTGCGTATTGGCCAACTTCACGCACAACCTTTCCTTCGTAGGCGTGCGCAGGTTTCCTCACAATGTTTCTTTCACCGTAAGATCGTCGGATAAACGTACATATAATTTCGGAAATTCGATAAGACACTGGTGCTTGGCGGGATTTGAACCTTCACCCACCACATCGGAAGGCAACAGTCCACACCAATGAGCCACTGACACCCTTATTTCTTTCTACTCTTTCTTAACAGAATGTCAGGTATTTAGCATTCAATGCAATACATAGATATTTTAACTAAACAGAGAATAGTCGCACAAGGAGATTTCACTAAGTAGCTATGCGTTGTCCT
Source organism: Leucinodes orbonalis (assembly GCA_019425675.1). Taxonomy (NCBI): domain Eukaryota; kingdom Metazoa; phylum Arthropoda; class Insecta; order Lepidoptera; family Crambidae; genus Leucinodes; species Leucinodes orbonalis. The sequence continues at coordinate 4,085 of PQWD01006980.1, read as the reverse complement.
CGTTGGATTTAAACCCACGACCACCAAGATCTAAACTCAAAACCCGAACCTTGTAAGTTCATTTTTGATTGAAACTCCGAGCATTGCTCGCTCTATTGCTTTAATAACCTTTAACCCTTTGACCTCCGATGACGTCTTAAGACGCCATAAACAACAGATTTTCTATGAGTCTGGATACCCAGCGTTCAATGGATTAAAGTTGTGAACTCCCGGCAGTCAGTGAACATATCTCAACTGCCTATCTTAGTATCTACGGGTAGGACGCATTGCTCCGAATATTTCATCTTTAAGTATTGTGGAAAAAAGCTTTATTTATAGCTTTAAAACGAATATGTGTTTTGTTTAGTATTAACGACCCATTTGGTGTAATGGTTGAGACATCAGCTATTACACCACGGGTTCTGGGTTCGAACCCCGGGCAGTACAAACATTTGTAATGATCTAGGTGTTTTCTATGTATAAAATGTATGTATTTACAAAAAAATATGTATATAAGTATGTTTATCAGTTGTTTAGTATCCTATCTACAAGCTCTTCGCTTAAAATGGGGCTAGATGGTGCTGTGTGAATGTCAGGATATTTATTTATTTTAATATACCTACTACGGAACCTCAATTACTAGTTCACTGCGACGTTCAACCCCAAAATCAACCCTTGCGGAAAATCAGCAAATTTAAAAGGAGGCGCGTGTTCATAACCGGTATAGGACCAGAATATCTGGTTATTCGCAAGTCGGACATTCGCCAGACATAATGATTTTGTATGGGCATCATTGTTTGGACTAGTTTTCGCGAGTTCACGCATTTTGCGTGTAAATAAAAATGATTGGCCATACGAACTGGATGAGCAGGTGAGCACGCGTTGCAATTATAGTTTGGTATTACTCGTATTAGATTGATTTTTGATATTGTATGCAAGTTTAAAACGACAAAATGTTAAAAATAAGGGTCCAATATAGGTTTCCATCATAGGTAATTATTGACTTTGAAATAAAGAACACTTGTTTGTAGGCCTTGTTAGATAAAGACATATATTTTATGAACTTCATTGGATCTTAGTGGGTATCAAGTATTTTATATACCTATTTAAATTTAAATAATTATAAATGCTAAACTTCATGAGGTACCTACCTGATTGTCATATCAAATTAAATAATATTATACGGCTATAAACCAAAAAATATGATAAATTATTTATGTACGTATTTATTCAAAATACAACAAATATTGAGATCGTCTTAAAATATAAGCTTTTGTTTCGAACTGAGTACTGCTGTTGGCCGCAGATGGCCTTTAAAACTTCTCCGGGCAATGGGATTCTGTTTTGTAAGTACTTATACAGTATATATTTTTAAGAAACACCTTATCCGAGTATAACTATATCTAAGTAAATAGTAGCTATAAAATTCTATTAAATTTAAGAGCTTTATGATATAGTTACCTTCCTATTAAAGCTCTTAAATTTTATAGATTACATTCCATTTCATCATCGAATATTTTTTAACGACTTCGTTAAATAATATTAAAAAGTAACATTGTAATTTTATAACCGTTTTCAAGTTAACCCTACGATATTTAGAGCAGATGTTCTATTTTAGACTTGGCTTGCATTCGCAATGATGTTTATTAAAAAAAATCCTTTGTGGCCATTTAAAAATAAAGCTACCTTTGACAATACCCCATGCAAATTAGAAACCTTTAACTTAGCGAAATGTCATAACCCCAAGTCTCTATGCACACAATTTACAACCTTAACGAAAAGCATATTATAACTGAATTCCTTTGCTCAAATGTTTGCTGCAAATATTATTTTTATTACACCCCCTCCATTTGATTGTAGAGCTTACGCTTTCAACAATAGGGGTTATTTTTAAACGCAAGCATGAAAGGTTAGGATGCAAAAATTTGCATACACCAAACACCTTTGCGTTGATCCGGCATGCAGTTTGACTGACAGATCGCGTTGAATAGAGTTCATTCATAGCGGGGAGTACTATTACAATCGTAGGTAAAGGCGTATTTTGTTGATAGTAAATAATATAGGTACGATGTACGCCGCTAAACTGAATGATGAAGTTATTTGAATTGAAAGTGCCTTTTCATATAAAGTTTTTAAAGAGTACCTACCTTTATGCATGGAAATAAATAATTATTTGTAACAATTATATAAAAAGTATAGATTTGTGATATGCTAACAAAACAATCGAAAAAAGTGTTCCGAATGCAGCGACAGCTCACACACATATTTCGAATGAGCGTACATTTACCTAAACAAAGAACATACAACTGTATTCTCTTTGGTGGTTCGTTTTTGAGGCACGGATGGCGTATCTCCCTTTATATATACAGAATAACATTGTTTGTAAAGCAGTTGCTTGCATTCCATATACCTATGCAAATAAACAGTGCATTCCCTGTGTTTCCCGACAACCCAAAAAGACTTTGATATTAAAATATCCCTTCTTTTTAGTAAGTGGGATCAGTTTGTCCTGAGCCCACCATACCTCTTCCAAGTAATCTGCTAAGGGATCAAGTTAGGCAGCGTACAAATTATTTACACAATGAATACTTGAACATCCATAGAAGAATGCAGACAGACCAAGGAGGTGCTTCCAAAGGTCAATTGCCGCCTCTCTGGGACCATAATTAAACTAAGTCGGAACGTCCTCCCGGTGTGGACTGTTGCCCTACTACCGGGAGGGCTGAGGTTCAAATCCCGCCACGTACCAATGGGTTTTCAATTTTTGGAAATTATATGTACGTTACGCGCACGTCTGCTAAGAGATTCAAAGGTTGTGCGTGAAGTCGTCCAACCCAGTGCGGACTAGGCCCACGTGGGCGACTAATGCCTAAACACCCTATACGGGTAGGCTCGTGCCCTCGGTGGGGACGTTTAATGAGCGGATGATGGAAACGTCTAAGTCTGATAATTGGCACTATGACGGAACACTGCAGTTTGAAAGTACCTTTTCACTATTGGTGTTACAGAAAGCCCTATGTGCAGAGCGCGCATGAGGGCTGAGGAAATGACAGCCCATGTTCTGCTACCCTGGGGGAGGCCTTCATTAAGGTCAAAGTTCTAGGAGATTTCATGGCGGAGCTAGGCTGGCTAGAGTGATCTGGCCTCAAACCCTCCAACGCAAAATAGGCGCTTAGTCGCCGAGTTGCGGAGACTGTCCGTATGACTAAAAAAAAAAAGATCCCTCCTTATTTGCTAATGTTACTGGCCACTAACTACTAAGACTGGCTTTGAGACGTATATCGTCTTACAACGGTACTAAATATAAGCAATATTTTACAGTCTGCGGGTGGCAGCATTCTCTCATTGAATTTAACCTTTATAGCTCCTTCTTTATTCATACAAATCGCCTGGCAAGTGCAGAAATTATGGCAAAGCCTCTCAGTTTCGGTGAGGAGTCCTGATGTGGACTGTCACGGGCTAATATAATATACGGGTGATACCATACTTATATATAAACTACACATATAGGTATTTGCTCATCATCATCAGCTCAATATACGTCTCACTGCGGGGCACGAGCCTAAACCGTAAAGGGTGTATACCTAGTGCCTTAGTCGTCTTAATTTTCGATAAATCTATACCAACATCATATTGAATTTTTAACTTAATTCAAATCATCCGTTTGCCAATTCCCCACAGACATCCGAATATACAATTAGACTGGACAAGTCGCCAAGTTTATAGGCAGTCCCAGTGTCGCAATTTCTTTTCGGTTCTTACCTGTTGAAAAGTTATTATATTTCTTGTTATTTACTGATTCATTGCGATGATGGCATGTTACAATGCACAGAATGGCATTTTGGGAAAAAAACGGTATTTCTTCTAATATTCGTGCGTCTTGACTCGTCTCACAGAGCGTAAACTGCAGCCAGTGTATGCTCGTTGAGCTTACATTTGGTCGCACTTAAAAACGCGGCTTGCCCCATCTCCTGTATGGGAAATCTGTGCAATTCCCAATCAATGATATTCTGTCAGCGTCAGTGGCTCAATGGTGTGGACTGTCGCCTTCCTACGGGAGGGCTGAGGTTCAAATCCCGACAGCAATGTGTTTTCGAATTTTGCGA